>CAUYPK010104528.1:0-36400 GCA_963574355.1 Loris lydekkerianus | reverse complement strand
TAAAACCTGTAATTCCATTTCTAAGTGTCTACTCAAAAGAAATGAGAAAAATGTTCTCCCAAAGACTTCCTTTAAGTGTTTTATTTATTTTAAAATACATGAGGGAGGGTGATTGGTGGGATTACACCTGCGGTGCGTCTTGCAAAGGCACATGTGAAACTTAGTGAATGTAGAACATAATTGTCTTAATACATTAACTAAGGAAAATGCCAGGAAGGCTATGTTAACCAGTGTGATGAAAATGTGTCAAACTGTTTATAAAACCAGGGCATGGTGACACATGATCTCGTTAATGTACACAGCTATGATTTAAAATTAATTAAAAAAAAATAAAATAAATAAAAGAAAGAAAGAAAGAAAAGGCTCCCCTATCGGGAATGAAGATTAAATGCTCCAGAAAGGACATGGGGCCTAAGGAGGGGAACAAGCTGCACAAAGCAGACTTGCCTCTCCCAAATCCTCTGCAAAGAAGACTGTTGCACAAGCTGCATTTTGCGACTTGATTTGATGTAAGGAATTGTTGTTTCTATCTTTATGGACTGTCTCTTGTGTGTTGGTTTGGCTAAGAGTAACATTTTCATTTTGATGTCAGACTCAGCCTCTACATATGAGCATGGTTAAGTGCTTTCAGGAGAAACACAGTTTTAACTTTTACAGCCCTTGCTGAGGTAGTGAAATATTTGACAGTAGAAATATTTGTTTTCCAGCAATGGAAATTGGCATAAACTAGTGGGGGGAAAACTTTCATTTTTGGAAATTGTATCCAATCCAGGGAAAGAAACTTCAGTGAAAGTTTAACAGGTAAAGTGTAATCCAGATAAACATTAACAATAACAACAGAGTAACCTTAAGGGTGTAAAGAAAATACAGAAGACTAGGCTGGGGTTCCTGAGGGGCAACCAAGGAAGGAAGCAGCCCACCTCCTGGGGCAAACACGCTGAAAGAATCAGTCTGTCAGGTGGCCACTTCCTGGCAGTGTGGTGCTAGCCCTGCGGCACAGTGTCCACTTCTAGACGGGGGCAGGAAAGTGGTCAGTGGTGCAGGGTCACTGAGTGAAGGTTACAGAGGAACCATACAGTCTGATTGTACAGGTGAAGCAGAATGCCTCTGATTATGCTAAAGTTAAGGAAAGGAAAAAAGGGAAGGAAGAAGGAAGGAAGGGAGGTAGGGAGGGAGGGAGGGAGGAAGAGAGAAGAAAAGGAAGGAGAAAGAAAAAGAAAAAAATAAAGAAAAGGAAAATGACAAAATTATCTTTTAAAATGAAAAAGAATTATTTAATAATAAAAATATGGGGCATCACTTATAAAAATTATACATAATTGGCTTAACTACAGAAAAAAAATAAAGTGAAAATTCTTGGCAAGTCAAAGAAGTTTACTAACTTCATCCCACAACTATTGTCCCCAGAATAGTTGAAATGTTTTCATCTATTCTGTACTGAGGTCTTTTCCTTCAACACAAAGTTGAAGCCTGAAACATCTTCTCCCCAGTAGACAGAAGGAATATCTTACAGAAACTCTATCAAAAATATGGAACACAGAAGATCACTTCATCTATTACTTGCATAAAATATAATTATTCGAGTCCTTCAAAGACACAGAAGGATTACCTTCTGAAAGTTTTGTCTGTTTTCTCTATCAACAACCCACTCTCCTAAAGATAAAAAGTAAACATTTTAAAATAACTCCTTTCAAAAGGCTTTTCCTACCTGCTTCAACATGGAAGACACACTCTACGCAAGCTGTACATTCCGTGAAAATTGGCCTTTCTCCCTACAGTGGCTGTGTTTTACAAACTGAGCCATGCTGTCAATATTTCACACTGCTAAAAACATCCTTTTTCTAAATTTTCCACTCATTAAAATTTTTTTCGTTCCTTAAAACATACACCATAAAGTAGCTTCTCGTTCTTTTTCAACCGCCAACCACTCTTTATGACATAATTTATAATTGCTATGAACTTCAATAGAACTACTTTTAAATTTTAATCTGGTTTTTGCTGTTTCCCTGTTTCTTCACTTTCCTCTAAAGAGTCATAACTTACAAGATTAAACTCTGTCAACACTTACCCTAGTACCTCATCAATAATGGGGACTGAACATTGTGGAATGAGCGTATCCCGATGCTCTGTGAATTTGTTGAAATGCAAGAACATATTCCAATATTTTTACAGACGCTGTGAGTTACTCATTGATTATAGAAAGAAACTCAGTGAGAAAAACAGTACTTGGAGAGCTGGGATCAAGTAATCACAGATATCAGGACAAAATGGTGGTCTGATCAACAATTTCAGGGATAGCCTTTTGTAAATGGGAGAAAAAGAGGTTCAGCAAAAGGTAAAACTCCACATTGATTACACGGATGGTAATTGGCTGCTTCAGGACTTAAGTCTGAGTCTTTGTATTTAATTAAAAAATCATATATTATTTCTTAAAGTGACATATCCCAGAAAAGAATGCATATGATCAAACATCAATTATCCTGAAATTTGGATTTTCACTGGTAGCTTTCATGACAACACTTTAGGCCCCCACACACAGACTCAGGCACACAGATACACAATCCCTGAACAGATACTTCAAGACCAACAGAGTTCAGTGTGAGCAATAGATTTTTTTCCCTAATAAAGTGGGAGATAATGCCAGCTACTGGTATAGCGTAAACAGGACTTGTCTTTCTTATAAGTATATTTCATACACACTCCAGGGAACTTGCTCCTTTCTGATAAATTCTGGGTAAAATTTACTCTATCATTCTTTGGCCGGGAGTGGTGGCTCACTCCTGTAATCCCAGCACTCTGGGACGCCCAGGTGGGTAGATTGCCTGAGCTCACAGGTTCCAGACCAGCTTGAGCCAGAGAGAGACCTACCTCATCTCTAAAAATAGCAGGCCATTGTGGCAGGCACCTGTAGTCCCAGCTACATAGGGTGACATAGTGCGAGACCGCAGTCGTTAAGGCACCAGCCACATGCACTGAGGTTGGCAGGTTCAAGCCTGGCCCAGGCCAAATAAACAACAATGACAATTGCAGTAAGAAAATAGCCGGGTGTTGTGGTCTGTGCCTGTAGTCCCAGCTACTTGGGAGGCTGAGGCAAGAAAATCGCTTAAGCCCAAGAGTTTGAGGTTGCTGTGAGCTGTTACACCACAGCACTCTACCAAAGGTGATATAGTGAGACTCTGTCTCAAAAAATAATAATAATAATCTATCATTCTTAATTTGTCATTCAAGGTCCATACCACCCAAGGGATTGTAAAAAACTGTTCAAAATAGTGAGAAACATAAGTAACTATGCCTACTGTACTGATA
Organism: Loris lydekkerianus; assembly: GCA_963574355.1. Lineage (NCBI taxonomy): Eukaryota > Metazoa > Chordata > Mammalia > Primates > Lorisidae > Loris > Loris lydekkerianus. The sequence continues at coordinate 33,094 of CAUYPK010104528.1, read as the reverse complement.
TATACATGTGGTACATCTCTGATCTATGAACATTAAGTCAACTTAAGGAGGTGGTCAAGGTGGAGAGGTGTTCAACTAAGGAGATGTTCTACTGTGTATGTGTATATGTGTAATATACATGTATTATATGTATATATACAATCTCTCTCTGTCTCTCTGTATATATAGAGAGAGATTGTATGTATTATGTATAATACATTATATATACAATCTCTCTCTATGTGTGTATATACAGAGAGAGATTGTATACATATGTATAGTACATGTGTATTACACATATACATATATGCAAACACTAAAATGTTTGTTGCCTCTCTCTCTAAGTGTGTGTATATATATACACATATAGTGGTATATATATATATATTTATATATTATATATAAAGAGAGAGACAACAAACATTTGAGTGTTTTTATGTGCCCAAAACCATTCCCAGCTACTTGGGAGACTGAGGCATAGGCAGGAGAACCACTTGATCACTTGAGCCCAGGATTTCGAAGGTTTGAGGTTACAGTAAGCTATGGTGATGCCTCTGCAGTCTAGCCAAGGTAACAAAGTGAGACTCTATTTCAATAAATATAAATAAATAAAAATAAATAATAGAAAAAAAAAACTAAAGAAAACAAACCCTTTGCTTTCATGGTAGAAGTTATACTATACGATGCATGGGCCATTTTGGCAATTATTCCACCTAGAGTGTCACTTACCTCCCAGCCACTCAGAGCACTGGTATAAGCACGAATGTACCTTCACAGTATATACACGCAGAGCTACAGTTTTGAATAGATTTCTTTAAAAAATCTGCCTTGGATGTGTTAGGAAGTCACATAGGTATTGCAATAGTGCGGAAAGTGCTTTGATGCTAAAACAAAAATTCTAAGAACCTTATTTAATATCATGTTTGTTTGCCCTCTGAAACACAATGTTAACATGCAAGCAAACAGTAGCAAATACTATCCCTACGACAGTCTTAATAACAAAACCAGATTGCACAATTTATCCATGTAGTGCTATACAAAAGATACCACGTAAAAATTAAGAATGTCATTTACACTCAGTGACAATTTTTTACTTGATTGATTAGTAAGTAATTCATTTCTTGTTGCTGAAATAATTGCTTGGACAATATTATGGATTATAATATAACAGATTGTCTCATATTTAGTCGATCTCATAGTTATTCTTTATTTCATATTTGGGATTTTTTCCCCTTTCATTTACTGTGAAAATTGAATGTTTACATAAATTCCAAAGTTACCTGCCTTTATCTATTTTCTGGGTAGCTATGGAAAAAACTGAGTGGTAAAACTGAAAACCTAATATTGGGAATAAGGAAGAAGGGTGAACCCCAGCTCAACTTCCCATTAATCATAAATACAGCCGTAGAAGGGAAAGTATTTCATCTACCATTTATAGCTTTCAGCCTATCTCTAATCTCCATCTCACTTACACAAGCTAAGAATATTTTCTATTCAGTTCCTAGAAGATATTGAAATAGCTATTTGTAGATCTGCTTGTATTTCTTCTTCTGACATGAACCAGAACAGCCGTAGTGCTGTCCTTCTCACCAACAGTATCCCTGTCAGGAAAGGAAGGGTGCCAGCAGGGAGCAGTCTGCTTAGGCCTCTCTTGGCACCAGAAACTCTGGTGCTGACAGCTTCTTGGCTCACTGAACATTTTCAACACTCACCACACAATCCAGACCCTGAGGGCCTAAATGGGCTGCACCTATCTTTTTATTCTGATTTAGTATTAAATGAAGTCATGTATGCATAAAGTAATTGGACAAATGTTCCATAAGCACTGAAGCTAATACAATAAATATACTTACTCTTTAAGATAAAAATAACGTTCTGATGGTTGTTTGACAGATAACTTTATCTCCTAGAAACGCTGCTTAGATGGAGTAATAGTGGTACATGCAACCCTCAATGATCAAACGCAGGCAGATTGTGTCTCAAACTAACATTTTTTTTTTTTTCAGGTTTTTTTTTTTTTTAATTAAATCATAGCTGTGTACATTAATGCAGTCATGAGGTACAATGTGCTGGTTTTATATACAATTTGAAATATTTTCATCAAACTGGTTAACATAGCCTTCATGGCATTTTCTTAGTTACTGTGTTAAGACATTTGTATTCTACATTTAGTAAGTTTCATATGTACCCTTGTAAGATGCACCTTAGGTGTGGTCCCGCCAATTACCCTCCCTCCACCCATCCTTCCCCACCTTTCTCCTCCCTTTCCCCTTTCCCCATATTCTTGGGCTATAATTGGGTTGTAGCTTTCATATGAAAGCTATAAATTAGTTCCATAGTAAGGCTGAGTACATTGGATACTTTTTCTTCCATTCTTGAGATACTTTGCTAAGAAGAACATGTTCCAGCTCCATCCACATAAATATGAAAGAGGTAAAGTCTCCATCTTTCTTTAAGGCTGCATAATATTCCGTGGTGTACAAATACCACAATTTATTGATCCATTCATGGGTCAATGGGCAATTTTCAGTTTTATATGGATTATATACAGCAGTTCTCAACCTGTGGGTTGTGACCCCTTTTAACTGTATTAAAGGTTGGTGGCATTAAAGGTTGAGAACCACTGGATTACAAGAATGAAATTATACAGATGTCAATTATTTATACAATAACCAGTTGGATAATGGTAACCTAACATTTATGTTTATTTTAAGTACATGGCTATTGGAGTCTTGGCATTAGGGACCTAAGTACATGGCAAATTTACCTGACTTTGAAATAGGTAATTAAGATACATGCTTCTCTTTTTTTCTATCCCAGCTTCAGTCTTCCCCAAGGCAGCTCAAAACACTGTAGGCCCTTCAAAGTATTGATAGGTTAAGGGCTATTGGTCTAGGCTGCAGGACATGTTCTTTACTTCCTCAGCAAGCATAGATATCTAATCTTTTTTTTTTTTTTTTTTACAGATGGGGTCTTGCTATGTTGCCCAAGCTGGAGTACAATGGCTATTCACAGGCCCCATCCCATTACTAATCAGCATGGGAAGGTTTTTTTTTTTTTTTTTTTTTTTAGTTTTGGCCAGGGCCAGGCTAGAACCTGCCACCCGAATATATGGGGCCCTACTCCTTCAGCCACAGGCACTGCCCTCAGCACAGGAGTTGTGACCTACTCCATTATCTTAATGCCTTGTCTTTTCTTTCCAGGGAGATTCACAGATTTATTGAGGTATTTAAATATGAGATTATGTAGTGTAAAATCAGCCTGTGAAATCCTACACAACACAATCATTGCCATCCATTCTATCTTCCAGGAGCTAAAGATTCCTTCTGCAAGTGAAAGCACTGGGTAACTAGACATATCCACATATCTATAGAGAGAGAGATTCTGAGATCAGGAATGTGTTCTTTCTCTGTGTGTAATAATTCTTGGTATACATCCCACTGATTTTGTTTCAGAGCCTTCTGTTTATTTTTGGAATGCTACTAGTATGTTTTGAGAAACTTACCCTTATTTTAATTCCTATTAAGATTATTTTCATATTTCTTTTATCTCAATAGTGATTTCTTATTGGGATCCTTCCATGAAATTAATGTTTCTTATGGCACCCATCGTTTAGAAGGGAATTTCTCGGCTGGCTGGTTGTTTCATCTTCATCCTCACTTCATTGTGTGTGTTTGGTCTGTGTTTCTGCTTTTGTAGGACCCCAACCTTTGCTTTCACAAATGAGAACAAGTTCTGATACTTCTGGTTCTGTATTGTTGTCTTAAAGACATATAACCAATACATTTTCAGAGTCAGCCTGAGGCTTGGCGTAGGCTCTGATTGAGGGGTTGTCCCTGCCTTGCCCTGATATTCCTGGTAATCCTAGCCTTGGTCAAAGCTGTTTCTACCTTCTGCAACAGTTGCCACCCTGTACTCATTCATTCCATCATGTGGATGGGGCACAGTTAGAGCAGCCCCCCCTGGGGTTTGAACTCAAAGATGCTACTAATTTCCAGTAGCAAAACCCTGTAAACTTGCTATTTTGAAGTGGCTATGTTGTTTGTTTTCATTCTATTTCTGCCCCCTCCTTGAAAAATTTAGTCTGCTTTTAGCATGAGAATTTTATGAAAAGTATATTCTAATAACATTTTGTCTATTATTCAGTGTGTTTTGAATATGGAGACATAGTGTGAACTGTCATGTATTTACCAGAAGACATCTATATTTAACTGTGGATAGCTTCATGATAAGCTATGCATTTAACAAAATCCAAAGATGCAAAGGAAGACAGATTATATTAGCTCACAAAAGAATATAAGGTATTTATTTGTGCATGAGGTTTCAGGAGGATGTAAGTGTGGAAAGAATAGGAAAACAATTTTTAAAATTAGAAATACAATGTTTTACAGTTTAGAGAGAAAACAGGGACAGACTAGGGAAAGAGAACATGAGGTTAAGAGGTTGTGAGACGTGAATACATGATTCTTGAGTGCAAAGATTCATCAGGAATCTTGCTCAGAATGCTATCCATGGAGTGCAATTCACTTTATCTTATAAAATGTCAGACTTTATAAAATATCTTACTTCATAAAAACATTTAATGCGTCACCAATTGGTATTTGTCATAAAAGTTTGACTTATTAAAAATTACATGAAATCAGTTTATTTCTCAAGTATAAAAATAAACTTAAATTGCTATTATGAGTATTCAGAAGAAGCAGCAGCATGAATCATATTATTTGCTGGTTTATTCAGCTTAAAGTAGCAGAAGTGGCCAGGTGAGGTGGTTCATGCCTATAATCTTAGCACTCTAGGAGGCCAAGGCTGTCGATTGGTTGATCTTAGGAGGAGTTCCAGAGCAGCCTGAGTAAGAGCAAGACCTCATCTCTAAAAATAGGCAGGCAATGTGGCTGGTGCCTGTAGTCCAGTTGCTTGGGAGGCTAAGGCAAGAGAAATTCTTGAGCCCAAGAGTTTGAGGTTGCTGTAAACTATGACACCACGACACTCTCCCAAGAGCAACGAAGTGAGACTCTGTCTCAAAAACAAACAACAACAACAACAACAAAATAGTAGAGGCTAAATGAGGAAATAGATAACCTATTTGGTAACACATAGAATATTTTTTCTTTATTAGAAATAATCCATGTCTTTTAATATTTTTATATTAGTACTAGTAATGCTAGTAATAATATATGTCAAAATTTCATTGTAGCCAAACTCTCAAAAGTATCCAATGACAATGTGATGGTATGTATAAAAGTAAATTTGAAATGTTCATTTATTTAGCCAACAAATTTTCTGGGCCATTTACTCCAGAGCATAACTAGTTTTTTAAATGAAATACAAAATAAGTCACACTTTTTGTTATAGTATCCATCTGTATTTTTGCCTACACATTCCTTTTCTTTGAGGAATTTTTTTACTTCACATAGCACTCGATACACCAACTTCCAGTAGAGTGAATCTTATATGAAATAAGTTGTTTATGTCAGGCCAGCAGTGGTAATTTGCTCAGCATCCAATAAATACTTGGTGAACTTAAGTGACTAAAAACACTCACATTATTCCAAAGTATTCCATTTAGGAAATTCCCACAGTCTATTTTAGTGCTTTCAGCCATCAAGGCCTCATATCTCCTTTTTCTTTATCTCTTAAATTTCTGTTTTCTGTTCTCATAACACGTTGGGAATGTGTGGGTAACTTTGTTTGATTACATGGCATCACCATTACCATGTGTCCTTCCAAGACTGACTGACAGAAAACATCATAGAGATTTTGTGTGTTGTATTTCCCTTAGTCTTCTTTTAAGTCTTCCTTACTCTCCTTTCTGTTCAAAGTAGATTAGTCTTTACTAGCGAATAAAATGATACTGCTTCTCCCAATTTTATCCATTTCCCACTCATCCTCAATTTTCTTTGCTTATTTGAAATTAAACCAAACATTTATAAAGGGAAATTGTATTGAGTTTTCCAACCTTATCTTTCTTGAAGGCTCTTTTTTATTGTTTACAATATCGAGGTTACATATTATTCATATCCAGTATACTCTCCTTGCTTTAATTATCCAAAATGTTTACATATCAATAAGGCTGACTCCTGTGCTAGGTTAAAGGGTAAAGTTAGGATGATAAGAATAAAAGAGATCATTGATTTGGCAATAACATTTCATTGGCTTTTAGAGGCTATCCTATTTTGAGTAGATGCCTCAAAAAGACTCAAAAATTGAATTACATTTGCTTCCACTTGCATTAAAACACTGTATATTCTTCTTACACGTCCTTCTCAAATAGCACTTGTAATAAATATTGTCAATCTCTAATTCTTACTAATTTATTATCCTGTTCTCTCTTTTCTTTTTAACTCATATGCTAAAAAATATGAATGAAAATTACTTGCAAATTGTCACGACAGTTAGCAAATTTCAAATACTCTGTTGGAAAATAATGTTGGGAAATAAAAGCTCAAATCAAGGAACAGTAAAATATTTCTATAAAATAAGATGCATAAAATGTTGGTCTTCATGTAGTCAATTAAAGCACTCTTAATAGTATCACTATAGAGAGTTTAAATAAATAACTTAAGACTTAAAGTGCTTTATATACAATTTTCTACTTAAGAAAAGGGTAAATCTCATTAAGAGGATGAAATTTAACATGCTTGCAATAAACACAATTGCATGCATCTCCAGATTTATGTCTTTCGCTTCACGTATCAAATTTTCTATTTATTAACTAAAGTATGAGTCTTTGTACTCCATCAAAACATTGATGTCTGGACTGAACAATGTCTAATATTGGGGGAAAATGTACAAGAGATAAGAACAAAGGGAAAATGTCCATAAGATAAGACCAAAGATAAGATCTTCCCACTGTTATGTAGTAGGAAGATCCTAAGAAAGAAATGAAACCCTTTGAGTTTGAATCTTACCTCAAGAATTTTATAGCTACCTAATCTTTGGTAAGTATTGAATTTATTTAATCTCTCCTTTTTTGGGGGGAGGGAAGTAAACTAGTTGCGGGTTTTCTAAGAGTAAAAAGTAATCTCTTTGACTACTTGAGTATCTGAAACCAAAAATACACACAATTATAGATTATACCATATTCGTATCATCGCCATAAAAGTTATTCTAACAGTGTATGCTATCTCGCTATCTCTTTATTTAAAGCTCAAGCACTGAAAAATTGTAAATACATACTTTCTATAAAACATTTTGCAAATCTGTTACATATTCAAGATCAAAGAGAGATGCCTGTAAATAAAAATAGGACCTTCACACTAAATGTAAAAATAGAGTGTCTCCATCTTACTGTCTAAGTTCAGACACCATACATGTATTTTTTGAATTACTTACCATAAAGAGTAAAAAGCGTGTTAGAAAGTTGTAGGTAACTAGAAAGATTTCTCTAACCAGACATAGAAAACTTGACCGGTAACAACAGATTAAAAATCCAGTAATTTTTTCTCATCCGTCCTTAAAAATAAATCTATAATGTCATTTTTGGGACTGCTTACTTATTAAGTATGAATAGAAGAATTTCAATCCTTTTATAATTTCTGAAGGCACTATTAAGAACAAAGAAACAATTGTCTTAAATGGTGAATTAAATTTATCTTACATCATGAAAAAATCTTATAATTTAGGTAAGGTATTTTGGTAGTTCCTCTCAAATAAATGGGTTTCCTATAACCATGCCTGCCTATCTATCTATAAGCAGAAAATAATTAGAAATAAGCTCTAGCTTAAATGATTATGATAATGTCAAAGATCCCCACAGGCATATAGGGTCTATAATAAATCACAAGTTTAATATCCTTTTGCGTAGAACAAAGTTCACCGTCACCAAGTCTGATGGCTCCTCTTTGACTATAAATCCTCTGAAGAGGCAGTTTACACATAACACGGGTGTTAAATATAACATATTCCTTTGGGTATTTACATTTCGGATCAGATATGCTCATTAGCCTAGGAAGACCACAGAGGCCTTGGCTGCTTGCATGTTATTAAGGCAAAAAAAGATTTTTGGAGGGTATTCTAGCCCGAGTCAAGGTTAACATGCTTTGGCTTCTAACACTCAAAGAACTGCCAAGTCTAGAGGAGGGGTATGACCTGCCACTGTGTCATCCCCTCACATCTGCTAGATGCTGACAATAGTCCATTTGGGGGCTAAGTATCCTCACAAATAAGACTTTCTCATGATTTATTTTTGGCATGTCTTCAAGTATTCGTTGCCACTGCCAGAAAAATATCAGTTGTTCCTATAGGAATTCTTAGAATGGAAATTAATATTTCTTTAGTTATGGTTATTATGTACTGTCAGAAATCCTGAACAGGATAATTTTGGGGCCAAGTAAGTATGTTTCATAACATACTCTTGAAATCACAAGACAAGAAATGCTTCCAAAAATTACAACTTAAATAAGAGGCAAAAGAAAAAATTATGTTATCTGACAATGTACTATGCAGAAAGTTCAAAATTAATATTGTAAATACAAAGTGCTATCTCATTCTTCATTTAGACGTAATATCAAAAGTAGGATTCTAGTAACATTTAGTTAATTATGAGTCATGATGTGCCTAAAATCTAGTTCTCAAAGGGAAAAGAAGGCAGAAAATTCCAATGTTTAAGTTGGCAAGTTCAATTATTCCAATTTTAAAATTAGTAATCTGAAATCTCACCTCAGTATATGAAAATCAGAGTAGTTTGAAGTTAGTCATAAAAATAAAGATATACATATAAATGTCAAAAGTCTTTTTAAAAGTCTACAGTCTTTTAAAAGTCTAAATGGTCCTACAATTAGGACCATTTAGAACGTGAGAATTATTATAAAAGTCAAAATAGATTGTGAAGGATTGAATTATACAGCTTAAAGTGTCTTAAAAGTAAGGCTGAATTTTTCCATTCAACTTAAAACCTTTATCATTATACTTATATCTGAGGTGGAATTAGAATTTATAGGCCCTTCCTTGAAACCCAAACATAATTCTGGTTTGGGTTTTAGGAAGGTGGCTGTGTATTGTGAGTGATAATGAAGCTTACCACATATTCCATCTGCTTCCCAGCCTCCTCCCCTGCAGGTAGGGCAGCTACTGACCATCTCCAAGCACTACACCGGGAAAAAATGGGATGTGAGTTACTTCTGGGCCTATAAATTTAAAAAATCTGGTAAGTTAAAATATTACAACCACTTATTCTACAGCCACAGTGATTCAACTCGCACATTCCAGATGATAAATATAAATTACCCCTTCAGTACCTTTATGTGTGTACATGCTTCATTGAACACTTTCATGTACCCTTTAGGGTAGCGTTACCGTATTGATTGTATAAAGAAGAAAACTAAAGTTGGTTCACTCACTGGCTTGAAGAATGTGGTGGAATATACATCCTGAGATCAGACAGAAAATTCTTTAAGATTTATCTCTACTACTTACTTCTTGTGTGATTGTCCTGATTATATAATTTCGTGTAAGCCTCAGAATCTTCATCTGAAAAATGAAAATGATGACCGATCCATTTTGTAGAACTATAGTGAGATGTAAGTAACAAAATACAGGTTAAGCTCTGAGCCATTTTTCTTAAATTGTCAAAAACCCACAGGCTATTTGATGTCTTTTTAATCTTTGATTTTTTTTTTTTTTTTTTTTTTTGAGACAGAATCTCACTTTGTCGCCCTCAGTAGAGTTCTGTAGCATCATAGCTCACAACAATCTCAAACTCTTGTGCTCAATTGAACCCCTTGCCTCAGCCTCCCAAGTAGCTCGACTACAGGTGCCTGGCTCAATGTCCAGCTATTAAAAGAGACATGGTTTTGCTCTGGCTCAGGCTGTTCTCGAACTCATGAGCTCAAAGGCAATCCACCAGCCTTGGCCTCCCAAAGTGCTGGGATTATAAGCATGAGCCACTATACTGGCCTAATCTTTTATATTTTTTAATGATTGGTTTGGGGATTTAAGTTTTAAGGTAAGATATTTTCATATTACCTCATCATTTCATCCTCTGATTAGGTACAAACAAGATTGTCAGCCTGGTGCAAAGAAACATAATTTCCTTGCATGAATAGCATTTTCTCTATGGGTTTTTTTTTTTTTTCTTTTTTATTGAGGGTACAAAGAATTAGGTTACAATGTTTGTATTTGTTAGGTACATTCCCTCTTGTAGTTGTGTCCCACCCCCAAGAGGTGGGCCATACACCCTAACATTGTGCCCGTTAAGTGGGAACACCCATTTCCCCCTCTCCCCTCTCCTTACTGCCTCATTCCCTGCACCCCCTTGAATTGATTTGAGATTTTCTCTTATGTGTGTATGTAATAGATCATCTCCTGTCTTCATATTAGAATTGAGTACACTGGATTCTTGCTTCTCCATTCTTGTGATATTTTACTAAGAAGAATGTGTTCCAACTCCATCCAGGTTAATACAAAAGATGTGAAGTCTCCATCTTTTTTAATGACTGACTAGTATTCCATGGTATACAAATACCACAGCTTGTTAATCCATTCCCAAGTTAGAGGGCATTTAGATTGTTTCCACATTTTGGAAATTGTAAATAGAGAGAGATGCAATAAACAGTCAGTAGGCAATATACTTCAACATTCTCATCCTAAAATTAAAATATTGCAAAATTATAAGTTCTGAATCCCCTAGTAAATTAGAATATGTATGATTTTTATCCCTTCATCAATTGTAAAAGGAACACATTTTGAGGCAGAAAGAGGGAGATGTGAGAGGAGTTCCCTTGTTAAGATTCCTTAAATTTCAGAGTCTTTGAACAATATTTGTTCTCACAAATTTTAGAAATGATAAAGATAATCTTTCTAAAATGATTATCTAAAACTGCCAATTCCCTGAGTATGATTTTTTTCGAGAATATGGTCTAGAATCTTTAGTGCGTGACTATTTTGATACGCTCTCTTAATATTTCAAGACCACTGTGTCTCTTGTCAGTGTTCATCCATATTCATTTGCACACTAGTCTTTACACTTTTGACCCCCAATAAAATTTCCCATTGCAGATCTGAACATTACGATTCCTAGGATGAGGATACAACCTGGGAACATGAAAAACAGAGTCAATTTCAAGGACAAGTTAAGGGGTTGGTTGGAAGGCAAACCTTACTACTTCTTAAACAGAGGCTCAGCAGAGACAGGAGAGCTGAGAAATGCAGAATGATAAGGAGAAAGAGTATTTGAGCACTTGCATCTAGCCACACATGAAGTTGACTTCATCTCATCTGACTTCCAATACACGTTAATCAGAAATAGAATTCTTCTCATTTGCAGCTAAACTTATTCACACAGATTTTACATGTTTCCAATTTTCCCTAAATATTCTTAAGGTGGAAACCCTAAATTTAGTGTGCATAAGCTTTTGGGGGGAAGCTTGCTAACAACAGCTTTATGACCTCACTCCTAGAATTTTTGATATAACAATTTTGAGAAAGAACCCAGGAAGTTGTATTTTTTAGCCAATACCCTAAAGCTCTAAAGCTTCTAAATGTCTTCATACCAATAGAAAAACTGGCTTTCAAGATTAAGAGATTATATGTTTTGGTAATGCCTGAAAATACCAATTATAATGCCTGAAGCAAACATTAAGTCTTTCATATACTTGCGAGTATACATATAATGAATTCTATTTGCTTTACTTAATTAGATTATCGAAAACATGAAATCAATGATTATATTCTTATAGAGACATCATTCTGCTCAATAATCATTGGTTGTCTTTATCCAACACTCACCACCAGTGCATACTAACAAATGATCATTGAAACTAATGACCTCATATTGTACTTGGTTCAGGACAGCTGTTCCAGAATCTTCTAACATGAACTTACAATACTTCTCACTGCTGATGGCTGCCGTGGCCTTTGCATTGCACCATCTGCTCAGCTCTCACTCCCCAACAGCTGCTATTCTTGCCTTGGCACCATCTGCCTGGCTATCTCTGCATCCCATCTGTACTACTCATTGGCACTGCTAAAATTACAACACATTTCACCCTCTATTCTTAAACAGAGGAATTCCTGAGTCATTTCTCCTTTTAGATTTTGGGAAACCCTTTATGGAACATCTATAGGGCTCACTTTAAAAATCCCTTTTTTCTCACATTTAAAAATTTCCCACTGCTATTAACTTTTTTAAATGAGTTGAGGAGGAAGGGATTCTCAGTTGATTGCCATAGAAGAAATACAGAGCTTCATAAATGTTACTATAATATCTGGTGCTTAGATAATGCCTCTTCTATTGTGTGTGTGTATAAAGATGAAAAACTCAGATTTTATGCAGTTGGTTGTATAAAGTTTGCCATGTATTTAATCAAAAAGCAAGGATAAGGTAAGTATTGTGTACTATCATGGTAAATATAAAATTTGAAAGACATAAATTTATAACCTATTTGGGGAAATACAAATGTATTTAAGTGATTGAAATGTAAGTCTCAAAATGATTGATTAAAAGTCTTTATTCAGAAAAGTTAATCCCTTCCTTTTTCAGTGCCCTCCCTGCCCTGTAGAAAAAAAATGATTCCTCCCCTAAAGAAATTGGGAGGCTTATACATTGGAGAAATAAAACAAGAAGAGCACTGAATTCAGGAACTCAAAAATGAAGCACAGGGCAATGAAAAATTGCAACGAACAAAAGATCCCATGATAATATACACGAGGAATCAGAATTCTCAGTTCCAACCTTCCACTCTGCTCCAAGAATACCAGCAGCCAAGTCTTTTAACTCTTTCTTAACTTTTAAATTAGAGGATTTTTCCCCTGCAGCAAGAAGGAATGGTGAGGGGCTGTACATTTTAATATTTGAGATGTTTCAAGAATTTTTTAAAGGTAACTTTCATACAGTTATAACTAACACGTGTCAACCAAGTCATATAAAAATATCTGAATTTAATAAATACAGACTTTTTTTCAAAAGGACTATTGCAAGGGGTTAAAATGAGCTATTTCAACAGGGAAGAGCAGCTAGAAGCAAGTCTGAACTCAATTATACTGAAACAGAGGTCTGTAGGCTTATTAAAAGCTGAGTGAGCCAGTGGAAAGGTACCAGAAAGTGGTAGGGTGCAGTCATAAGGCATCTGTGTTTAGCAATTGTCTTTATTCAAAGAGTCCTCCTCCTCTATCTTTATGGCAGGAAGTAATTTCATTACTTAGAGCAAGATGTCTACTAGAGTTAGGCTGTGACCTTTCCACAGAAACTGGGATATAGGATTACTCTCTCCTTTGAAATAATTTTTAAAAATTCTAATAATATAGGAAGCCTTTACTATGTAGGCATATTTCACAGAAAGTAAAGAATAATCTTTTATATGTGAAGGAAGACATTAGTCAATAAAACAAAGAGGCAAGCCCAGCCCCACTGAGAAAACTTCATAAAAATGTTAATATGTTACATAGCTTCTTTTCAGACCCAGTTAGGATAAAACATTTTTCCCTTTCTCTACATGTTAATTGCTATATATGCTTTCATATACTTTTAGAGAAAATTATTCTATTTCTTCTTGAAAAAAGGACACACATGCCTATATTTCTTTGATAAAAATAATCTAACTTACATTGTACAGAGAAAAAAACATGTCAAGTAGATACATGAGAATTGACTGTGGTGAGAACATATTTTTAAAATATTAACTAAATACATGTAGCTGACCATGTTGAATTTTAGCTGAGTTCTGTGTTGCCAGAAACAGCAACAATCGAGGAATCCTCACCCTTGTGGGGGTTGTGTTCTGAAGTAAAGGACCATTCTGGTCTCACATATTTTTAAATAAGATGCCTCTCCCTTTTACCTCATGACTCCCATATACCTATGGATGTCTCTGTTTGTTAATCTTCTATAAAACCTCAGGTTTTACTTTGAGGTATCTTTCATCAAGATTCTCTTTTACTTCAAGATGTCCTTCATCAAGGAAGATTCTCCCTGTTGCAATAAGCCAAATAAGATCATCTCTGAAATTATCCAGTGTATTTTGTCTTTGACACAGCACAACTTGCTACACCCATGCGCATCCCTTAATAAATCCCAAAGGTTGAAAAATATGTTATAATCATACAACTAAGGTCAAAGCTGTTCTTGATTATAGACACACAGGTTCACAGGCATACAGATGCTTGGAGAGCCTGTAGCTTCAGTTTTGCAAATTCAACCACAGATTAAAAGTAAACAAACACAAACTCACACATTCCTTCCCAGTCGACATGAAATTGGTCATTTATTTACATTCACAAACAGACCAGTAACATATTTCTATCCTCTGTTAGTCAAGGGCATTAAACGGGCAGTTGACAACACCAAATTCCTTGCTGCCACTAATGGAGAATAATTTAGTGGCTGTAGATGACCAGAAATAGAAACAAAGCATGAAATCAAAGGAGAGGATGCCAAAGACTAGCATAAAACAGAGTCAGCAAAGTTGAGGCTCTCTCAACATGTGGTATATACTTTGTGAACCAAGAAAATACATCCTGGAGCTTCTGCAGCCCATTAGCTATTTTCTTTACCTGGCTCTCATTGGCAAATCCACAGAGTATCTTAGGTTGGTCTCCACAATAAAAGCCACACTGATGCTTGCTTACTCATGTTTATTTTGTAAATATCCATAAAATTGTATCCGTGTCATCTGTATAGTTTTCCCTCTCTGATTGCTGCTTTATTAAAAATATTTTAAATAATTAATGCTTCTACATTTTATAAGCTTTCTGATTATGCAAATCTTATTTATTTTGGCATATACCGAAAGGGGGAGAGAATATTGGTTTCCTTATGACAGCAAAATTTCTTATCCACAGAAAATCCACAAGCAGATTTACAAGGTAAAATAATATACACATTATGTTTAATAGACATATTTAAATAAAACAGGTTCACAAAAATTAACACTGCAGAAATCAACAAAAATAAGAAATTTCATACAAATCAAAATGAGAGTTATGGACCTAATAATTATAATGCTGCATAATATTTTTGAAAATTATTTTTTCATTTCAACAAGGATGTTTTAACATACGTGGCTCAAAATAATAGACCAACCTCCTTCACCTGCACTGAAAAACCTACAATGAAATTTCCTGATTTGGATGAGATTAAATATACACATAATTATGAGAAAGTAAATAAAAACATCCAATCAAAAAGTAGACACACAAAAGCACTTCTTGAAACAGAGGCCTTCACAATTAGCCAATTCCAAGATGTGCCCCCAGAGTAAGTTATATGTTTCTGACCATAAAATGTACCAAACACTTCTGTGGCTTGTTTGGTTATATATGTATTGAACATCCTTAATCTGAAAATATAAATCTGAAATGCACCAAAATCTAAACATTTTTGACCATCAACATAATGCCAGAAGTAGAAAATGACCTCGTATGAAGTGCAGCAGTCAAAATGCAGGTGCACAACACACAGTTCAGCATCTCCAATAGATGCAAGGCCCTCCCAGCACCCTTCACCTGTGATGTATCTTTACTGTGTACCTCCAGTTTTCCCTGGGCAAACAAACCCACAAAGGATAATATAATGGCATGTGTCAGGCTGGACAAGCCAACTGGAAGGTTCCCCAGGAGGTCCCTCATGAGGCCAAGACTGATGTACACTTTTGTGTATTTTTTCATTTTTGCTTATTCTTTGTTCTGTGGTATACAATATTGCTGAAATTGTCAAAAAAAAATGCTGAATACTTCACTGTGGTGAACAGTGATAATAGTAGGAAGAAGCATTTATGTTTATCGTTAGCATAGAAAGTCAAGCTACTGGAGAAACTGGACAATAGGTAAGTATGAAGTAGCCTACAGAAGAGTATTATGTGGGAATGACCATTATACATGACTTGAAGAAACAGAAGGATAAACCCTTAAAGTTTTAGGCTGACCTTAATGATCACAAGTTAAAGAAAAAGAGAAGGACACTGCATAAACCTAAATATGAAGATCCTGATCACGTGTGGAAAGAGTGCCTCTGTAGTGTCTCCATGAACATGTGCCACATAGTAGTATGCTAATCATGAAACAAGCAAAGATCTAGCCTGAAGAAGAAGCTGATGAGAAAGACTCTACAAGAATTAAGGATGCCAGGGACAGAATTACTGTGCTGAGTTTTGCTAATCCAGGAGGCATGCATAAGTGTAAACTTGCTGAAACAGGCAAAAACTTGTGTCCTTGCTAATTTCAACAAATGAATATCTTACCACCCCAATATTATGCTAATAAAAAGTTATGGGGTCACTAGGGACATCTTTTCTGATTAGTTTTACAAACATTTTCCACCAGAATCTCATGCTTACTGCAGAGAAGCTGCACTGAGTGACAGCTGCAAGATTTTGTTATTCCTTGACAACTGTTCTGCTCATCCTCCAGCAGAAATTCTCATTAAAATAATGTTGACACCATGTACTTCCCCCTAAATGTGACTTCATTAACTAATTCATGTGACCAGAGTACACTTAGTTTAATAAAGAGTAAATATAAAAGCGCTTTCTTAAAGAGTGTGCTGGCATCAGTGAACAAAGGCATAAGTGTAGAAGGTCCTCAAAAGGACTTTAGCATGGAGGACGCTGTAAGTGCTGTTGCCAGTGCTTGAACACGGTTGTGCATGCCTCATACAATCTCTGGCTTGAAAGTTTTCTCAGTGTTAATAATGAACGAAATTGTGACTTTGAAGGATTTCTCAAGTTGAGAAATAAACTATATCTAATTCCCTTATATGTGGAAACATATACTGTGATTGTCAACAAGCTGAAAAAAGTGGATATCAAGAAGTGTTTTTGTTTGTTTGAGTTTTTGTTGACATAGAGCCTGGGTAGAGTGCCATGGTGTCATAGCTCACAACAACTTCAAACTCTTGGGTTCAAGGAATCCACTTGCCTCAGCCTTCTGTACTCACCTGGGACTACAGGTGCCCACTGTAACATCCAGCTTTTTTTTTTTTTTTAAGTAGAGACAGGGCCTCAATCTTGCTCTGGGTGATCTCAAACTCTTGAGTTCAAGGGATCCACCTGCCTTTGCCTCTCAGGGTGCTAGATTTACAGGCATGAGTCATGACGCCTGGCCCCAAAGAAGTTTTTAGCATCAATAATGACGCTCCAAAAGTTCATTCATTGACCAATGTGAAATAGCTGAAGTGGTTCTGAATTGAGGTGATTGTGACAAGGGTGATGATGAAGATCACATTGTTGACACTACAGGAAAGAGGTCTAGTCTACACAGTGAAAAAAGTATGATGAGATTATTAAAGGACTTGAGCAGCATGCATTCAGAACAGAACAAGAAACCATGTTAGTTGATAAACTCAAAGAGATTTCTAAGACAAAATCCATGAATAAGTCAGGTGACTTCTGATCCTACAACTGATTCTGGTGTTTCTTCTCATCTAAAAAAAAATAATAATAATAATAAAATAGAGTGTATACATCACAAAATCCTGAATATGCAGATACTGGCATGGATGTGGACAGAAGGGAACACTTTTGCACTCCTGGTGGGATTGAAAACTAATACAACCTATATGGAAAGAAGTGTGGAGGATTCTCAAAGAACTAAAAATCAACCTTCCATTTGATCCTTCAATTCTATTACTAGGTAATTACCTAGAAGAAAAAAAAAAAATCATTTTACCACAAGGACATTTGCACTAGATTGTTTATTACTGCTCAACTTACAATTGCCAAGACATATAATCAACCCAAGTTCCCATCAACCCATGAATGGATTAATAGACTGTGGTATATGTATATCATGGAGTACTATTCAGCCATAAGAAAAGATGGAGACTTTACAACTTTTGTGTTTACCTGGATGGAGCTGAAACACATTCTTCTTAGTAAAGTATCCCAAGAATGTAAAACAAGTATCCAATGTACTAAATACTAATATAAAACCAATATATAAACACTACACACCCTCCTGAAAAAAAAACACAAGGATAGTTCAGAGAGGAGGAGGGGAGATGAGGAAGAAAGGAGAGGGAAGAAGGTGGGTCCTTGGCAGGGTCTCACCTAATGTGCACGATGTGAGGGGGCTCTGCATGAGCCTGAGTGAAGGTCTCGACTGCAACTTGTACCCTACCTCAGAAAGGTAAATAATATAACCTAAACATCTGTACCCTCATATCAATTTGAAATTTAAAAAACAAATAGAGTGCATCATAACCTTTTAACCAAAACACAGCATTGCAGTTGGAAATGAAAATCCTGCCCTTGTTTATTTTTACTGTGCTCTAAGAGCTGGTTCAGCCATGCTCGTGATGCTATGTTGCTTAGTTACCCTAAACTCATTTTTTCACTATTTTAATAATATGTCGTATTTTTATCGTTAGGTGCTTATTTGTGAAAAAGTGTAAGAAAATATTTCTTATCAATAGCATAAAAATTCAGAGTCAGGGGTGAGGGTGCTGGCCAAACAATGACAGATTATCTAAGAAGGTGGTGAGATAGTGACGCATTTGCTTTCTGAGGGTTGATATACAAAAACTTGGTTTCATGCACAAAATCATTTAAAATACTGTATAAAATTAGCTTTAGGCCATGTGTATAAAGTACATATAGAACATAACTAGATTCCATGCTTAGACTTGAGCTCCTCCCTAAGACATCTCATCATATATATGCAAAAATTCCAAAATCCCCCAAATTTTAAATGCTAAACATTTCTGGTTCCAAGAGTTTCTGATAAGGAAAACTCAATCTATGTTTCATGAATGTAGCCACATCTAACACCTTGAGCAACACTAAACTGAGTCATCAATACTGCAGTTTATTTCATTGTGTCTTTCACCGTAAATATATTCCTCTGTGCAAAAGGCCTTCCCAGTCTGCTGAAGTTGTTATTAAGGCCATTGTTGCTCTTAGTGACCCATTTATGAATCAGCTGGAAATATTAACCTCGCTAAAAATATGCAAGAAAGAAATGGCATTTTAATTTGTGTTTCATTTTACTTAAAACTATTTTGAAATCATGTAGAGCAGTAGAGGGAGGTATTTGTAAATCTAACCCCTGAAGCTAAAAGGCATCAATTCCAGTTCTACCAGTTACTAGTCTTAAGATTGTATCTAAGTTGCTCCTCAAAACCATACTCTATTCATCTGTAAAATGGAAATACTAAGAGATTCTACTACCCAGAAATGTAAAATTCCTCCTCTATTTTTTAAGAAAAAAAATGTAAATGGATTTAAAAAAAAAATTCCTCCTCTTATTCTAGCAGAGAAAAGTATCTCCTTCACAGACAGGGGATAGACAAGAAGCTGAACCTGGAATAGGTAAAATAAAGCTCATTCCCTTGTGAGAAGCCGAGTTAGCATCCTTGCCTTCTCTTGTTTTTTTCAACGATCTTTAGATAACACGTAGCATGCCCTAGCAGACCTATATATCGTTCCACTAATTTGTGTAATCGTATTACTAATGAACCAGCAATTTTTGATTATTTATTTTGATTATTGAAGTTTTTCTTCAGGTCTTGTTGATGGAAATGATTTTAAAGTGATATTAGATGGAATACTGTTTTCCTATTTGTGGTCTGAATTAAAAATGCCAAACTGCAACAACAAAAAAAAATAGCCAGGCATTGTGGTAGGCACTTGTAGTCCCAGCTACTCAAGAGCCTGTTGCAAGAGAATTGTCTAAGCCCAAGAGCTAGAAGTTGCTGTGAGCTGTGATGCCACAGCACTCTACCAAGGGTGACAAAGTGAGACTCCGTCTCAAAAAAAAAAAAAAAAAAAAAAAATGGCTTCCGAATTTATACAAAGCTTTGACCCTTCATCTGAATTGTAGAAAATCACCCCATTCTGGAAAGAATGATTTGTGAAACTACTATGAATCCAATAATGATTCACTCTTGCTCATTTTCCATCTCTGCTTTTAACCTCCTTTGAATTCCTGAACCAAAATCATTGAACATATTGCCTGTAGTAGGATATAATACCAGCTGAGTGCAGCGTTATACTAACTTTGCCTGAAATCAATCTGTAAAAAAAAAAAAGGCAATAGGTGAGTTTTTAAAAGGCTCTAATTTGTTTAAACTGTGAAAAAAAATAAAAAAAATTGGAGGCTAGCATTTGCAATTAAAGTCAAATACCATTACTCTTTGCAGTTTACAATTTTTTATTTGAAATACTCTGACAAACGGTAAAAAAAAAAAAAAAATCACAATTTTTCTGAGTGTTTCTGTTTATCTGAAATCAATGGGTCCATTTTATAAATGTTTGTATAAAAGTTTTTATACATATTTTTATAGCATCGTGCATCAGAACTTCCCTTAAGAAACCACATAATTTTTTTATTTCCAACATTATTCAAAACTGCCACAGTTTTATAAACAACTGAAAGATGATTTGGCGTTGATGGTAAAGTATCTGCATTATTTTCTGTTCTGCTAAGCTTCTACTATGGGCTGAAAATGCTTCCTCCTCATTTATTTATTTATTTTGCCCTAGTAAGAGATAGCTTTGGAACTGTAGAGCAATGCTGCAGATACAACACGGCACGTGAAGTCAAGAATTTTTGTCAAGCACATATCCTGATTCCTATATTTTAAAAATAATGAAATGGAAGTCTCAGAGGTTTAAATGATGTATTTAGGCTAATCAGCTAATTAAAAATTCTAAACCATAAATAGGGATCTGCTTGTGGCTATCAGTCCTTAGCATATAGTAATGACGCATCTTAATTGTTCTGATTCTCTGAAATGAAACAACAAAAATGAATATGGAGATCAAATGGGTTGTCAAATGTATGTTTTATCAAATATATGTACTAAGCTTTAAAAACAGCATGAAATCTTCCATCTTGTATTACTAAAACCTCACTAAATATAGAATTTTAAACACTGGCAATATAAGCAAGACATAATCTTCAGAACACCCTTTTAAGTTTAATATAATTAATTCTATCAAAAACTCAGTTCGTTTTCTTTATTTCTTCCCAATATTGCTGGAGAATAGCATAAACATCACCTTGAACTATCAAAAGTCTGAGTGTGCACAATAAGGGACTGTTGCAAGTGCTGTGTCCTCTAGGGAGGCAAAACAGCTTAACACGAGGACATACAAGAAGGTTTAAAGTTGGCCGTTCTTGGTCAGACTAAGTTAAATGTTGATGCATAATAAAGATCAATTCAATTAATGATATCAAATTAAAAAATTAAACAATGTCTCCTGAGATCCTTCTGCTATTTTATCTGCACTACTTCTTTACCAAATCCTCCTAAAGATATATTTTAGGAAAATTTTCCAAATAGAAATAATGGAAAGTTATATTTTATCTTTGGACAAATACTCATATTTTCCTAGCTTACCCTTTCTTTCAATGTGTAGATGTTTACAGATTTTAAAACATTTCTACATAGTCTTCAAACATACAGTCAGTAGGGCTTGGAAGAATTTGGTTTTGACTTTGATGAATTTGTGTTCAGCTTCTGTCTTCTATGAACACCTCACCCATTTCCTCCAAAGCTGCAGTCGGCCTTCTGCATTCCACTAATATTTGCAGGAAGTCCTTGTCATCTAATTCCAGTTCACAGCATTCTACATGGATTTTTGCCCTGTTCTACTGACCTTTTTAGAATCCTTTATATCTTTCTTATTATTATATCTATTTCCTTAAGCCATGCAGCCACTGTAAGGTAGGCTTCACACCAGGATGGAAATTGTTTTGTTCAAAACAACGTCTTCATTGCCTCATACACTATCTAGCACACAGTGAGCGCTTTATCAATGTTCATAGAATAAATGAATGCAACTTTTTATCCAATGAATATACACCTTGTGCTTACTGACTCACAATATTTGATCATAATTTTAAACTATACCTTCTTGTATTTTTTAATTAATTAATTTTTATTTAAAAATATTAAAGCGGTACAAAAGTTTTTGCTGCATATAACGCTGAAGTTAGGGTTTTTACTGTGCCCACAACCAGGATAGTACTCAACTTCTTTTCTAAGGACACTCATCCTATTTGTAAGGGCAGAGCCCTCTTGATCTAGTCACTTCCTAAAACTTCCTGTCTCTTAGTACTATCACATTGGGTGTTAGGCTCCAAAAGATAAATGTCTGGGGGACGTTGACATTTAGATCATAGTGCCTGCCTTTTCCATTTGAGTCTTGAGCATGATATTTAAATACTTTTACTCCTTAGAAAGAATGGCTATACTGTTTTTTATACTTCCAGCTTCCTACTGATATCTTCTTTATAATTGTAGAGGAATTACAAGACTCTTTAAGTTGGAAATAGGGGAAAAAATAAATTTAAAGTTAAGAAGTAATTGGGGGTAAGGGTTTATGACAGCAACTTCCAGGGTGCCTGCAGGAATCCTCCCTCTCAGTGTTTATGATCCTGTGTGGTCTTCTTACTTGAATCAAAGCTAGTCTCTGTGACGAATGAAAAACTATAGTGTGTGACTTCTTGAAAAATTATAGTGTGTGACTTCTCTATCTCCATTATAAAAGGCATTGAAGCTTTTCCTTCTGCTCTTCAATCACTGGTTTAGGACTGAATAACTTCCACATAGCAAGGATAATCCAGCAGCACTGTGGGATCTGGAAAGCAACTACAGCTTCCTTCAACAAAGGGAATCACTTGCAGTCATTGAGTCAACTTGGAAGCTGTTAAACCACCAGAGAGAAAAATGCCTGCAATCGATGAGACATCATAGGCTAACTCTACTCTGTCAAGTCATCCTGGTATCACTGATCCCCAGAAATTCTCAGAGATCACATTTATTGTTTTTAAAAAAAAGTGGACTAGTAAGCAAAACAAAGTTGAATAGAGGAATAAATGGTAATGACTTTCATGTGTGATTATGAACGCTATAAATTGTAGGACAAGAGGAAAAAACAATTCAAAGGGCTATCCACAAGAGGTTTCTTAGAATTAAAATTCACAAAACTACTTTGGCTTTATTTCAGGTCTCACAGATATTTGGGTTTGATAGGGTCTAGAATATTTCAGGTGTGTGCCTAGGTTTCTGAGACAGTCTAGATTGGTTGAGGCCTTGCAACAAAAAGTACTTGGAAACAATTTTACTGAGTGGCATAAAGAAGTAATCAGCCTTGAAGGAAGCCCTCTTAGGTAAGAATTCAGTCATGGAGGAAGAGAGAAGGAAAGAAATAGTCAATGGAAAGTGGGAGGAACACCATTGAATTGGGGAAAAAAGAATATTATATATGTTTTACATATATATATATACATATACATATACAGATGTAATACATGCATATGACATCTATACATATATTTACACACATACATACGCATAAGTGTATTACATGAGATGTAATAAGGTTTAATCTTCCCTCTAAATGTTACAGCCACAATATATGCAACTATTATTGTACAAATATAATTTTCAAATATTTAATCTATAGCTGTTGTTTTCTTGCTTCAATGTATACTATCTGTGTTTTCTAAAATTTTGAGTAGCCAATCTCCAAGTAAATGATTGATTTTGAATGGTTTTATAAAAAGCATATATTTTAATAAATCACATGCTATGTGATTATAAAAACATTAGTTTTTATCTATCTTCCAAGGATTTTCTGGGACATGTCCAATTAAAAATATTCCATCATGCTGTTATATATTAGACCAATGTGTCTTCATTTTTTTTTTTTTTTTTTTTTTAGGGAGAAAAAAAATCACTGCAGATAATTTCCTGCTATGCTAAAAAGCTTCAGCAGGAAGAGAACAATCTATGAAAATAGAAGAGAAATGAACAGAAGCAGCCAACTGGCACCCTTACTAGAGACTCACATGCAAATCAAGTTATTCTTTGCTTTCCAACACTTCCAAAATTCTTTTAAAACCATATTTGAAGCTGGATAGCAACTCTATATGAAGACATCAGTGGCATAAATACAGACAGCATTGTGTTGGGTAGAGCAACGCCAGGAATTGACAGGACCAACAGATAAAACCAAAGCAATTAAGTTTCCATAAACACTTGACTTGGTGTTGAATCAACACTCTTCTTTCTAAACAGCAGTGCAGCAAGAAGTAAATGACAGCCATACATTTCCAATACATAAAACACGCTGGTTTGGTGAACTAACAGAATTATTCTCCTGTTTTCTTATACTGTGGGGTGAAAAGTTGCTCAATCATTTATGAGTTTCGCTTCAGAGATCGTGTAAAATTCTCTCTTGGCAAAATATTTTTAAAAATTGCAGAAAAGCTTTGGTATTTTTTCAGTCTAACTCATCTCTCTCAACAACAACAAAATTATTCTGGGTCTAGGTAAGCAATGTTTGAGTTATATTTAATTCCCCTTTCATGCACACTGTCTCCAGACATTCATTATAAACTCTTTAGCAAGAACACTTAGCCAAAAAATTCTGCTTTAAGAGCCTTCAAACTTTCTGTCAATTTTATTTCCTAACCCCATTCCAACATTAATGCAAAATAACTCATTACTGCATACTCCTTACCTTACTTACTGCAAAATAACATATTACTGCATACTCCTTATTCCTTCCTTGTTGAAATTCAGTTGACCTTTCCTATGAAAGATGTGAGAAAAATATTTTTATCATAAACAGCATCTTCTTTCTTCTAAGGAAAAAGACTTAATCCACCATAAATAAAAAGATATTAGCAAGTCATGTAGAGAGAGACTTCAATGTAAGCGACTACACACGCACATATATAAACATTCTCAAGTTTTCAGAATAAGATTAATCAGAAACATCAGATTATACACAGTTTCCCAATGATTTTTCTACTCTCATAGGATTTCTGTCCATGAAATATGCCCCTATTTTTTAAATGTCCTATTTATTTATTATCATTAACTGTAATGATATTTGGAATATTTCGTGTTTCCCTAGTTAGTATTTAGCATAATACAGTTTAGTGTTTAAGACTTTTGGTAGTTAGTTGCTTCCACTTCACTTTTGGACAAATCTCTATTAGAACACTTCCATAGCAGAGATTTTTCTTGTCAAACAGAAAGTTCCTTAAGAAAATGGACTATCTGTCTTTTATTCCCAGAAGCTCTCAATATGCCTGACGTATCATAGAGATAGTTAGTGTACATGCTACGTGTAAAGCACTAGAATGCAAACTCCATGAAGACAGTGAAGTGTATGAGTTTAGCTATTCCATGTACCCTCAGCATCTAGAAATGGGCAAGCTTTATATTAAGACCTCATTAAATACTTACTGAGTGAATGAATGAATGAATGAATGTGCGAAAGCTGAGAAGCTCCTTCCCTTTTTTGGACCACTAAGTGACTTTCCCCATCACTGTTCTTGCTGTCTGATTGTAGCTCTCTGCTGAACCATGCAGCTAATCTTTGCAGCTCGCTCTCAATGTGAAAATTTAAGATTGGTGAGATTTAGTGATGATGTTATCTGTGTTATAAACTGAAAATCTACCCATTATCATGATGTGTCATCTTCAGAGAATCTGTATTTGTTCTCATTATTAGGTATCCGTGCCCTCCATCTGCTTTACTTCCCTTGATCTATTGTAGGCATCTTCCTTGTACTGACTGCGTCATTGAGCAGGTCTTCCATGCAGTGTATCCCTGAAGGCAAGAGTACACCGTGTAGCAAAAGAGCTGGTTCTCATTAGGACACTAATTCTCCAACTGTGTGGACTTGGGTAAGTTACAGGATGTCTTCATTCACTTGTTTATTTGAAAATTAGTTTAAGAATTGACTACCAAATAACATGGTTATAATGTTAAGTAAGAGATTAAATACAAAGTTTCTTTCTGATACCATTGTGATCTAAAAATAAATGTTAGTTATTTCCACAACTTTTAATAAAGGAATTTATAAATTAAGACATATTGTACAAATACAAAGTAATATCAATTTTTAAGTCAGTTCCTATGAACTTCTGAGGGCAAGGCTTGGAAGAAATATTTTTCATGTTGGGCCAATTCCCACTTAGTTACATAGATAGGAAAGTTCCAGAGTGGCCATCTTTTATTTCATCAACTATGTGAAAATGTTGCCACAACAACTCACTACAAGGGGGTCCCATTCAAATAGATAGTGGTCCTCTGTCTCTTTTATAGCTGAAAGCCAGATGATTTTAAATTTTATTTGGGGGACTTGATAGGCACGTTATGGATAATAGGGATAGAAGTTTTCACTTTGCAGGTAGCCTCTTTCAGAACCAGGGCAGCATGAAGAAGAAATTGAGAATTCGTGGTGGGGATACACATTTAAGCTACCTAAATTCCTTTCTGCAGTCTTTCCATCTCTCAGTCTCCAAATTTACTTCAGATCTCCAGGGTCTTCATGTGAGTGTTGGATTCCATGAATCACACACTCTGCACCCCACCTCATCCTAGCCTCCCCAACAACTTCCCTTTGTACTTTTCTTCTTCCTCAGTCCTTTTTCATTTTCTATATCCATCCCATTAATATTTCCTATTCTGTGAATCATTCTGGGCTCTGCTGTTGGAAAATCATTCCTCTAGTAATCTGCACTAATGCTGTCAACAGCAGCAGCCTTTCTGTCATTTTTACAGGGACCTTTCACATAGAATGCAAAGGATCAAATGGACTCTAATGAAAGAAAATCAAAAGAAAAAAAAAAAGAGAGAGAATTTGTTCATGAAAAAAATGTGACCTTATACTTCAAATAATTACAGATCATCATCAAATAGTTGGAATTTATGGGCGGCACCTATGGCTCAGTGAGTAGGGCGCCAGCCCCATGTACTGAGGGTGGCAGGTTCAAGCCTGCCTTGGCTAAATTGCAACAAAATAAATAGCTGGGTGCTGTGGCAGGCACCTGTGGTCCCAGCTACTTGGGAGGCTGAGGCAAGAGAATCACCTAAACCCAGGAGCTGGAGGTTGCTGTGAGCTGTGACATCACTTCACTCTACAGAGGGTGACAAAGTGAGACTCTGTCTCTTAAAAAAAAAAAAAAAGTTTATATTTTACAAATATAAGATAGTTTTCACATTTAGATCTATAATAAATAAGATATCCAGTTTTTAAAATTTTTTGGTTTCATTCTATAGCTCCTGTCAAATTATTTTTTGTTTATAGTGGGAGGAAGAGATCAAAATTCATTTTTTCTCTATTAGATATCCTACTGACTTCATACCATGTATAAAAATGATTGCCCTTTTCCTACCCAATTGCATTTGAGCCTTTGTCATGAATCAGGTGATTATAATTCTGTAATCCACAATATTCCATTGGTCTATTTATCTATACCTGTGTTACTACTATTCTTTCTTAAATACTTCTACATTATAGTAAGTCTTAAAATTTGGTAGTGTTAAGTCCTTAAGCTTTGTTCACCCTTTTTTTTTTCAATGTTGAATCTATCTTGTCAAATAAAGTACCTTTCTGACCTATAATTTTTGGATAATCAAAATCTCTTACATAGAACACACACACATGCAGAAGCATTAACTATGAAGAAAGGAAGATAAATTTGACTTATTTAAATTGGAAACTTTCATCTAACAAAAAATACAACTAAGAGAATTTAAAAACTAAGCCACAAACTAATATATTTGTATTACATTTGACAAGTGCCTCATCAAGAACAAGTAGAGAATTCATACAAACAAATAAAAAAGCAACCTAATTACAACA
Organism: Loris lydekkerianus; assembly: GCA_963574355.1. Classification (NCBI taxonomy): domain Eukaryota; kingdom Metazoa; phylum Chordata; class Mammalia; order Primates; family Lorisidae; genus Loris; species Loris lydekkerianus. The sequence continues at coordinate 5,572 of CAUYPK010104528.1, read as the reverse complement.
AAGGGCAAAAAATTAAAGACTACACAAAATATGGTATCAAGTGGCTGACAACATATCAAAATGTGCTCAATATCATGCATCATTAGACAAATGTAAATTAAAAACTGTAATTAAATAGTATTACACAAATATAATGGATAAAATTGGGGGAAATGGCTGAAAATACCAGTAATTTTTTAGGACATGAAGCTGATGAAAGTATGAGTTAATAAAACTTCTTTAAAAAAATATTTGACAATAGTTCCTAAAGGAATACATATGTATACCATATGGCACAATAGTAGGTATATATCCCCCCAAAAAGTGGATAGCTATATTGTCTACTAAAGATATAAGGCAAAAAGATCATAAAAGCTTTATTGATAATAGTACCCAACTGAAAACAATCAAAACACTTCTCTTATGAATAATAGAATTAGTAAATAAAGCATACTACATGCATACAGTGGAGTACTACAGAGCTATTAGCAAACACAAACTTCTTCACATGCAACATGAATGAGTCTCATGATATATGCTACTGAGTGAAAGAGATTAGATGATAAAAATATATATTCTACTTATATAATCTTTAAAACCTGATAAAGCTAACTATAGCTATGAAAATAAGTAGAGATTTTACTCCTCGGTGTATATATTTTCAAGGGGATGCAAGGAACCTTATTGGGTGGTAGAAATCATACTCAATATCTTGATTTTGGTAGCAGTTTCACGGTACATACATATTTATAAATTTATCAAATGGTGCACTTAATATTGTATGTTTTACTGTATGTAAGATATTCCTCAGTAATTTTTCCTTTAAAAAATAATGCATAGATTCAATGAGGCAAAGAAAATTTAAAAAAAAAATAAAATATGTCCCTTGTAGAGTTTATTATTTTTAATTTCAGATCGATATAATGGTACCTTACCAATTCTTTGGTTAAGGCCAAGAAGGCACTGTTCTTCATGTAAATGCTTTCCAAGAATATCATGGTTGAACAATTTAGGATATGAGAATGCATTTCCCAGGATCTGCCATGGAGCAGTACTCAATTATCCTCAATCTTTTCTTTCTTCTTTGATCTTTGCTCCCACAAAACACTAACCTTTAACTGTTCGTGGTCTATTAATAAGTCAGGAAGAACTCTGCCACTAAAAGGTAGGAAAAAAAATAAAAATATTTGGGGAGCATTGGCTTAAAATTGCCTTTCTGCATAATGTAAGGTCAATGAGGTCATCCTGCTTCTTTACTACTTTGGTTCCCCAAAGCTCCCCTTACCTGAGTTCAAGAAACTATAACATTCCTGGTTGAAATGACCTACTTAGTTCCTATTTTCACAGACTTCCAGGCAATGGGGAATAATTTAGCCCATCCTGGAGGCTTCCCCCTGTTCTGGCCGTGGGGCTTACCCTGTCCCACTGCTCCAGAATAAGCCTCAGTCTGGATCGACAGAGTCTCTCACCCCCAGTCCACTTATATTTCCACCTCCCACAACCTCTATTCAACCTCTGAGTCATGCTTTCTGTTTCTAACCTCTACATCTGAATCCTTGTTACAGAATTCACTGTTTTCCAGAACTTCTAGCTGTTGCTTACAGTTTTTCACCCCTTCAGCTCTACTCTCTGATTTCTAATTTTGAGCTGTAGTTTTCAGGACTGTCCCAAAGCCAAAAGTTTCTCATCATTCTGGGCTAACAGAGATACTTGCATGATTTCCTGGAAGATATTTATGATGCCTAATTATTAACTAAGTTTTGACTTAGTTTCTCCAAGTGACCATTTGAACCTTTAGCAAACAAAAGTCATTCTCCTGTTCACTCTGTAGCTTCTATTCTCTCAGAAGCTTAAGTTTGCTATACCTATTTATAGACACCAACCAAAAACTCAGCATCAAAATTCCAAGGGTCCTTTCTTGATAGTTTATTTTCAGCTTAGTTGCTCTAAACTTGGATCAACCAAAATTCTTTGTTTAGCCAAACCAAACATGCTAAGGCAACCATAATCCTTGTTGACAACAATTATCCCCAAATCACTCTTAAATCATCTACACACAGTATTATGCAAATTTCCTTATGCATCTTACATAATAAAATAATAAATTTTTCACCCATTTGTGACAGTGTGAAATTTGTATGTAAAGTATTCAGGTTGTGTATGTGTATTTCCCAACAATAAAGGTGATCTATGTTTTCCAAGGCCTACAGGTAGCACTTGCAAGTAGGTGTCCACTGTGATGCAAATGTCAGATTGGATGGGTCTAATTTGAAGCCCCCAGAAGGAGGACTCATGTTCCAATAGAAGAAGACTGGCCTGGGTGGTCCCCAGAGCCTCGGATGGCACACTTGAGCACTTGGGCAGAGCTGGGCCAAGTGGACTTGTCCTCAAATGCCTGGTGGTGCATGTAAGGGCTGTCTGGTTTTACAGGAGCAGAGTGATCCCATGCCTAAAGGAGAATGGTTGGGTGGGGAGTAGCAGTTGTTGCATAGAGCCCTGATACTGGGAAGAGCAAGGTTGCTTTCAGTCGCAGCAGCTATATGTGGTAGTTGGAGATAGTGCACTTCGCTCATGTTTTGTCCCTAGCCACAGTGGCTGCTACAGGCAAAACATTTTGTCTTCGGGGTATATGATAATGTGTGGTGACTCAGCTTTTGGAGGATATGGCTTTTTGCCAATGACTCACATGTCATCCTTGGTGGTAGTAACTACAGAGAGGAATGACAATGAGGCTCCAGAAATATGGATATGCATAGGTGTTGGGCACTTATGCAGGATGCAGTCTGGTGGGGTGGGCTCTCAATAAGTCACCTTGGTGTAATTTAATAGGGCTCAGGGATGTGTGAGACCCCATATGAGCTGCCTCTTTGGAGTAATTCTTTTGTGTAGTTTCCAAGCATTTTGCTAAGTTATTGGGGACTGTAGCTAGGATCCAGGGATTTACAGTGTGAATGTGAACTACCTGGGTTCTCTTACCCTTTTCCTGCATTGAGGAGTCTCTTTAGGGTCCTATCTGATCTTGGTTGAGTAGGCTACCTCATTTCCCTCTCCTTCTGTGCTTTCCCATCACTTTCTGGTTGAATTCCAGTGTTTACTCTCAGCAGAGCTACTCAGAATGTGATGAGTGCCTACTCCCCATTTTGATTCTCTTTTGTGGAGGATGTGAGAACCAGAGGTCTGTAGTCAGCCCCTCACCTCAGAAGCTCCTTTTTATTTTATAATTTTTGTCCTAACTTGGACTTAAAACAGGATTTACTAGATTTTTTGAGGATTACATGAGAGAACCAAATGCCTCTTTCATCATCTCTGTCACCACACTATTGCAAATCTTGGGTCTCAGAATATGTGAACCTTTGAGCAGAGAGAGAAAGGAAAGCAGAAAGAAAGAAATAGAAGAAAAAGATAGATAAATGTGAAATTGTCTTCATGTGTATGTTCCCCAAAAGAACTGAATACAGAGCTCCACTCATCAAACACATCTGGCAGTGGGCAGGGACGTTTGAGAGCAATGATAACCACATTATTGGATAAAAAAGCATGAATAATTTTCAATGTTCATGTCATCATCCAATAAATTCAAATCAAAACCACCCTGAGACATCACCTAACCCCAGTGAGAATAGATCACATTAACTCCCAAAGCTGCAGATGCTGCCATGTGTATGGAAAGAAGGAAACACTTATAACCTGTTGTTAGGATGGCAAATTACTGCAGCCCTTTTGGAAAGATGTTTAGAGAATCTTCAAAGAGCTAAAAGTACACTTTCCACTTGATCCTGCAAATCCCATTACTTGGCATCTCCCTAGAAGAAAAAAAAATCCTTTTACCATAAGGACATTTATATTACATTGTTTATTGAAGCTCAATTTGCAAACACCAAGATGTGGAAACAACCCAAATGCCCATCAACCCATGAATGAATTAATAAACTGTGGTATATGTATTTCATGGAATACTATTCAGCCATAAAAATATGGAGATTTTATATCTTTTGTATTAACCTAGATAGAGTTATACAAAGCAAACAGCACCCTGATACCCAAACCAGGAAAAGATTCAACTAAAAAGAAGAACTTCAGACAAATTTCACTAATAAATATAAATGCAAAAATTCTCAATAAAATCCTAGCCAATAGATTACAGCTATATACTAAAAAAATCATTCATCATGATTCAAGTAGGTTTCATCCCAGGGATACAAGGCTGGTTTAACATACACAAGTCCATAAACATAATTCACCATATCAACAGAAGCAAAACCAAAGACCATATGATCCTCTCAATAGATGCAGAGAAAACATTCAATAAAATTCAGCATCCTTTTCTAATTAGAACACTTAAGAATGTACTCAGCTCTACTATGAAACTAATTTATGGCTTTCATATGAAAGCTATAACCCAGTTATAACCTAAGAATATGGGGAAGGGAGAGAGGGAGGGGAGGGTGGGGGGAGAATGGGTGGAGGGAGGGTGATTGGTGGGATCACATCTATGGTGCATCTTACAAGGGTACCTGTGAAACTTAGTAAATGTAGAATATAAATGTCTTAACACAATAAGTAAGAAAATGCCAGGAAGGCTATGTTAAACAGTGTGATAAAAATATGTCAAATGGTATATAAAACCAGTGTATGGTGCCCATGATCACATTAATGTACACAGCTATTATTTAATAAAAAAAAAATATATATAGGCATAAGTAGCATATCTCATAAACTTATTGAAGCCATCTATTACAAAACCACAGTTAATATCGTATTGAATGAACTAAAACCGAAAGCTTTTCTACTTAGAACTAGAACCAGACAAGGTCATTCTCTATACCACTGCAATTCAATATAGTGCTGGAAATTCTAGCCAAAATAATTAGGCAAGAGAAAGAAATAAAGGACATCCAAATGGGGGCAGAGTAGGTCAAACTTTCACTCTTTGCTGACAATATGATTTCACACTTAGAGAACCTCAAAGACACAACCACAAGATTCCTGGAAGTGATTAAAAAATACAGTAATATCTAAGGATAAAAAGTCACTGTCCACAAATCAGTAGTCTTTTTATTTGCCAATAATATCCAAGATGAGAAGCTAATCAAGGACACAATCCCCTTCACAGTAGCTTCAAAGAAAATGAAATACCTAAGAATGTACCAAACAAAAGAGGTGAAGGACCTCTACAAAAAAAATTATGAAATCCTAAGAAAAGAAATATCAAAAGATATTAACAAATGGAATAACATACCATACTCATGGGAAGAATCAACATTGTCAAAACGTCTATACTTCCCAAAGCAATCTATGGATTGAACATAATCTTCATTAAAATACCATTATTGGAGCTGGGATTAAAGATGGCGGCTGAGTAACAGCTTCCCTGTAACTGGGCTTGGTGAATCTGGGGAGACAAGACTCCAGACATCTCTGGCCTGTGGGACCTGCCTACGATTATCCCTTTGAGGATACAGAGAGCCAGCAAGGGACTTCTGGACCCCAGGAGGAAGACAAAAACAGTGGAAAACTGGCAAGTGGCTGCGTGTGTTCGATCAACCTAATCACGCCGGCAACCATGAGTACAAGCAGCAGTGAGACTGCAAAC
>CAUYPK010104522.1:0-38892 GCA_963574355.1 Loris lydekkerianus | reverse complement strand
TCCCTCCTCAGAAGCAGCATAACAAAATCCAAACTTGGCAAAGAGCCACAGTATACAAAATAATGATAAGAGGCAAAGAGCCGAAATTCATTTTGGCCGGGAGCCGCATGCGGCTCTAGCCGTGTGTTCGCCACCCCTGCACTATTGGATTAATAAATTATGGTATATGTACACCATGGAATATTATGCAGCCTTAAGGAAAGATGGAGACTTTACCTCTTTCATGTTTACATGGATGGAGCTGGAACATATTCTTCTTAGTAAAGTATCTCAAGAATGGAAGAAGAAGTATCCAATGTACTCAACCCTACTACAAAACTAATTTATGGTTTTCACATGAAAGCTATAATCCAGTTACAACCTAAGAATAGGGTGAAAGGGGAAAGGGAGGGGTGGAAGGGGAGAGGTAGATTTATGGGATTACACCTACGGTGCATCTTACAAGGGTATATGTGAAACTTATTAAATGTGGAATGTAAATGTCTTAGCACAATACTAAGAAAATGCCAGGAAGGCTATGTTAACCAGTGCCATAAAAATGTGTTAAACGGTCTATGAAACTAGTGTATGGTGCCCTATGATCACATTAATGTACACAGCCATGATTTAATTAAAAAAAAAAAAACTGTGTTTGATACACGTAGATGGAGCATTCCATCTGAAAACCAAGGAATATACCTTCTTCTCATCACCCATGGAACATTCTCTTAAATTGACCATATCCTAGGACACAAAATAAACCTCAACAGAATCAAAATAATTAAAATTTTACCTTGTGTCTTCTCAGACCATGAGGCATTGAAGGTGGAACTGAACTCTAACAAAAATGTTTAACCCCACACACAGACAAGGGAAATTAAGCATGCAGGAAGAAATAGGAGAAAATTATTAACTTTCTTGAGCATAACAACAATGAAGACACAAGCTACCCAAACCTGTGGGATACACTAAAAGTAATCCTGAGAGGAAAATTTATCGCTTTACATGACTACATTAGAAAAACAGAAAGAGAGTGCATCAACAAACTCACAAGCCATCTTATGAAATTGGAAAAAGAAAAACAATCCAAGCCTAAACCCAGTGGAAGGAAAGAAACATCCAAAATTCAATCAGATATTACTGTAATTAAAAACAAAAGAATCATTCAGAAAATTAATGAAACAAGAAGTTGGTTTTTGGAAAAATAAATAAAATAGATAAAACTTGGGCCAGATGAAATATAAATAGAAAAGTAAAATATCTAGTAAACTCAATCAGAAATGATAAAGAGGAAATAACAACTAATGCCACAGAGATACAAGAGATTATCTCTCAATACTACAAGAAACTCTATGCCCAGAAATCTGACAATGTGAAGGAAATAGATCAATATTTGGAAGCATACCCTCTCCCTAGACTTAGTCAGGAGTATATAGATTTCCTGAACAGACGAATTTCTGAGCACTGAGATCAAAGAAACAATAAAAAATCTCTCAGAAAATAATGCCCTGGTCCAGATGGCTTTCTATCTGGATTCTATCCGAATTCTATCAAACCTTTAAAGAAGAGCTTATTCCAATAAAGCAGAAATTATTCCAAAAAATTGAGGAGAAAGGAATCTTTTGCAACACCTACAAAGCAAACATCATCCTGATACTAAAACCAGGAAAATACCCAACTTAAAAGGAGAACTTCAGATCAATTTCACTAATGAATACAGATGCAAAAATTCTCAGCAAAATTCTAGCCAATAGATACAGCTTATCATTAAAAATGTCATGCATGATGATCAAGTAGGTTTCATCCCAGGGATGCAAGTCTGGTTTAACATAAGCAAGTACATAAACATCATTCTCATATGCACAGAAGAAAAACCAAAGAGCATATAATCCTCTCAGTAGATGCAGAAAAAGCATTCAATAAAATCCAGCATCCCTAACTAAGAAAATGCCATGAAGGCTATGTTAACCAGTTCGATGAAAATATTTCAAATTTTATATAAAATCATCGCATTTTACCCCATGATTGCATTAATGTGCACAGCTATGATTTAATAAAGGAAAGAAAAAAAATCCAGCATCCTTTTCTAATTAGAACACTGAACAGTATAGGCAAAGGTGGCACATGTTTTAAACTGATTGAAGCTATCTATGACAAACCTATAGCTAGTATTTTATTAAATGGAGTAAAATGGAAAGCTTTTCCACTTAGAACTGAAACCACACAAGGTTGTCCTCTATCACCACTTCTATTCAATGAAGTACTGGAGATTCTACCCAATACAATCAGGCAAGAGAAGTAAATAAAAGGCATCCAAATGGGACCAGAGGAGGTCACACTCTCCCTTTTTGCTGAATATGTGATCTTATACCTAGAGAACCCAAAAGACTCAGCCACAAGACTCCTGGAAGTCATCAAAAAATACAGTAATGTCTCAGGATACAAAATAAATGTCCATGAGTCAATAGCATTTGTGTACACCAACAACAGCTAAGATAAGACATTAATTACGGACAAAACTCCTTTCACCAATGTTGATTCTTCCCAGCCAAGCACATGCTATGTTTGGTTTTTTTTTCCATTTGTTAACGTCTTCAGCTATTTCTTTTCTCAGAGTTTCAAAGTTCTCATCATAGAGATCTTTCACATCCCTTGTTAGGTAAATTCCCAGATATTTCATCTTCTTTGGTGCTACTGTAAAAGGAATAGAGTCCTTGATGGTTTTTTCACCTTGACTATTGTTGGTCTTTATATAAGCTATTGATTTGTAAGTATTGATTTTCTATCAAGAGATCTTGCTGTATTCTTTGGTCACCTGTAAGAGGTTTGTAGTTGAGTCCCTGGAGTTGTCCAGGTATAAGATTGTATCATCTGCAAAGAGTGAGATTTTGATCTCCTCTGACTTCAAATGGATATTCTTGATTGCCTTCTCTTACCTGACTGAAATGGCTAAGACTTCCATTACTATGTTGAATAGCAGTGGAGACAATGGGCATCCCTGCCTTGTTTCTGATCTGAGTGGAAATGTTTTCAATTTTTCTCCATTCAATATGACATTGGCTGTGGGTTTGCTGTAGATGGCCTCCATCAGTTTAAGAAATGTCCCTTCTATTCCTGTTTTCTTAAGTGTTCTGATCATGAAAGGATGCTGGATATTATCAAAAGTTTTTCTGCATCAATTGATAGAATCATATAACCTTTGATTTTTATTTTGTTTATGTGATGTATTACATTTATAGATTTATGTCTGTTGAACCAACCTTGAGACCCTGGGATAAAAATCAACTTGGTCATGGTGTATACTTTGTTTGATGTGTTGCTGAATTCTGTTGTCTAGGATCTTATTGAATATTTTTGCATTGATATTCATTAATGATATTGTTCTATCATTTTCTTTCATTCTTTAGTCTTTTCCTGGTTTGGCGATCAGGGTGGTATCTGTTTTGTAGAATGTGTTGGGAAGTATTCCTTCTTTTTCTGTGTTTTGGAAAATGTTATGTATTATGTGTACTAGTTCATTTTTAAAGGTTTGGTAGAATTCTTATGTGAAGCCATCTGGTCCTGAAATTTTCTTTTATGTGAGAGTTCATGTAGTTGATGCTATTTAAGTTCTTGATATAGGTCTATTCAACATTTCCAATTCTTTCTGGATGAGCGGAGGAAGGTGGCATGCTTCCAGGTATAGGTTTAGTTCCTCCAGATTTTCATATGTCTTAGAACAGTTTGTTATACTATTCATTAAAGTTTTTTGGTTTGGGGGGTTTTTTTTGCATTTGTGAGGTGTCTGTTGATGATACTGATAGTATTAGAAATTTTACTTTTCTGTTTCTGGTTAGGTTAGCCAAAGGTTTATTGATTTAATCTTTTCAAAAAACCAACTTTTGGATTTGTTGATCTTCAGAATCATTCTTTTGTTTTCAATTTCATTTAATTCTGCTCTAATTTTAAATATTTATTTTCTTCTGCTGGGTTTGGGATTGGAATGTTCTTCCTTTTCCAGTTGCTTGAGATATCCTATTAGGTTGTCAACTTCCTCTCTTTCCATTCTTTTGAGGAAGACTTTCAATGCTATCAATTTCCCTCTTAGGACTACTTTTGCAGTATCCCACAGGTTTTGATAATTCTTGTCTTCATTGTCATTTTGTTACAAAAATTTGGTAAATTCCTTCTTAATCTCATCTATGATTCATCTATAATTCAGCATAACATTACTAGTCTCCATGACTTTGTCTGAGTATGAAGATTCCTGCTGTTGTTGAGTTCAACTTTTATTCCTTGATGGTCCCAGAAAATACAAGGAATAATCTCCATTTTTTTAAATTTGATGAAGTCAGACTTGTGACCTAACATGTTATCAATTTTGAAGGATGTTCTATGGGCTGATGAGAATAATGTGTATTCAGTTTTATTAGGATGGAATGTTCTGTAGATATCTGTTACGTTCATTTTTTGTAGGGTCAAGTTTAAGTCCAATATTTCTTTGTTTAGTTTATTCTTGGGCGATCTATCAAACACTGCCAAAAGGTGTTAAAATCTCCTACTATTATAGTACAGGAAGATATCAAATTTTTCATGTCTGTTAGGGTTCCCTTTATACATTAAGGAGCATTCTGGTTGGGTGCATAAATGTTGATAATGAAAATTTCCTTATGTTGAGTGTTTCCCTTGACAAATATGAAGTGACTATTCTTATCTTTCCTTACATTTGTTGGTTTAAAGCCTATTGTATCTGCAAATAAAATTGCAACCTCTGCTTTTTTCTGATTTCCATTTGCCTGAATTATCCTTTCACCCTCAGTCTATCTTCATCCTTTAAGGTAGTGGTTCTCAACCTTCCTAATGCTGTGACCCTTTAATATAGTTCCTCATGTTGTGGTGATCCCCCAACCATGCTACTTCATAACTGTAATTTTGCTACTGTTATGAATCATAATGTAAATATCCAATATGCAGGATGCGTTTTCAGATGGTCTTAGGGGTCATGACCCACAGGCTGAGAACCGCTGCTTTAAGGTAAGATGAGATTATTGTATGCAACAGATATCTGGCCTGAGATTTGTATCCAGTTACCCAACCTGTGCCCCTTTATAGGACAATTTAAGCCATTCACATCACTTGAGAGTATTGATAAGCATGGTAGTATTTTGATTGTCATGTTTTTCAAGTGTCCAGTGGATATTTTTAATCCTTTCACCATTATAAATGTTAGGTTTTTTCAAGGCTTTTTGGGTGAGTTTTCTTTTGTGGTACATCCATTAAGCTGATCATTATAGAGGATGGGTCTGAGAATATCCAGGAGAGCTGGTTTAGTTATAGTAAATTTCTTCAACATGGGTAAGTATTGTATTTGATTTCTCCATCACAACTGAAACTCAGTTGAGTTTTTAAAGTAAGGTATTTGCTCTAATACTTTGGTAAAGTATTAGATTTCTCCATCACAAATGAAACAACTGAGCTGTTGGTAAAGTATTTGATTTTTCCATCACAAATGAAATTCAGTTGAGCTGGATAAAGGATCCTGGGGTGAAAGTTGTTTTGTTTTAGGCGATTGAAGGTCAATGACCGTCCTCTTCCAGCTTGAAGTTTCAGCTGAGAGATCTGAAGTCATTCTAATATTCTTCCACTTGTAGGTTATGATTTTCTTATATCTGGCTGCTTGCAGAATTTTCTCCTTCATATTAACTTTGGCAAAGTTAATTACAATGTGTCTAGGAGAAGCTTTATTTAGATTGAGTTATGCTGGGATTCTGAAACTGTCTGCTATCTGAATTTTGGTATCTTTTGCCATGCTTGGGAAATTCTCCTCCATTATATCTTGGAGTAGAGCATCAGTGCCTTTAGGAACATCCTCTTCTTCAGGAATTCCTATAAGGTGAATGTTTGCTTTTTTGGAGTGGTCCCACAACTGTCTCAGGAAGTGATCCGTTTTTGCTCTCCATTTCTCTACCTCTTTGAGCATTTGGGAGCATTCAAAAACTTTATCTTCAATGGCAGATATTATTTCTTCTGCCTACTCCATTCTATTACTGAGAGGTTCTACTGTATTTCTCAATTCTTTGAGGTCTGCAATTTCTTTCCTCATTGTGCCTAAATCCTTGGTGATTTTGTCTTTGAATTTATTGATTTCTTGATATACCATTTGATCTACTCCTTGACTTTCTAATTCCAACTTTGCTTCCATTGTATTAATCTTATTTGCCATCCATATTCTGAACTCTATTTCTGTCGTTTCACCAATTTGTTTATGAATGGCATCTTCTGTTGTGTCTTCTTTGTCATTCCTGGGGGAGTTGGTCTACTCTGATTATTTATGGTGCCTGAGTTTTTCCACTAGTTCCACCCCATGATTGTTTTTAACAAGTTTGGCTAAATAAACTGGTAAGATGAAATTGGATTGAGGGTTCCCAGAGTTGTGGTTAACAAGCACTTTACCAAAGAGCTGAAACTGATGACTATGGATTTTCCCCTACAGATTTTCAAAGGTCCCTTTCAGTCCTGCAGCCTGAGACTCTGGGGACCTGTGATGAAGCTAGGTGTCTCTGTCTTGTATTCAGCCAGCCTCTATCCAATCCTAATGAATCAGTGTTTTGGGTCTGAAATCTCAGCTGGGGAGAGATACAAGAAACTAAGACACCCTACCCCCCCCCCCACACACACACACACAAGCAACAACTGGAAAAGGAGAATCAGCTCCTCCCACTACAACACAACCAGAGCTCAACCTTGGAGGGTCCCTAGGTGGGCCAGCCCAAGAGTTCCAAAAGAATTGTCCTGGGCAGCATAATTGCTGTTCAAGTGGGAGAGTAGAAAAGGTTTTCAGCAACCAGACTGTAGGAGTCTACTGGCAGCTCAAGTGTGACTCACTCTGTTGCTCTGTGGAGTCAGAAAGGACAGCCCAGCAAAAGAGTTTGTCCAGGGGAGTTGGTGCCTCCTTTGCCACCTTGCACCTCTGCCATGCCCAGTCACTGGTAACTCTATGGGGCTGTGGCCCAGTTCCTTCCAATGAGCAAATTCACCAGAGACTTGCCCCTGCCAGAGGAAAAGGGCAGTCTATGCCTCCTCAGCCAGGCTTCTGCACTCTTCCACCAGCAGGCAGTGGGAGCTGAAGCCTGACTCCCTTCAGTACTCATTGGAAACTGAGGAGTATTCCACCTCAGTCTATTCCAAGCTAGGAGTTAATGTTGCAGTGTGTGATTCTCTCCTGCAGAGACAGTGCCTCTGGCCAGCTGCACTCCTCCTCTGTTACCCCTGCAGGGTGAGGTCTGGCTCCCTCCATGGTCCACAGAATTGGGGAGGTATCTTTCCCAAATTTGACCCCAACTAGAGTGTGCCACCACTGACAAGGGTGCCATCACAGTTGGGGGTGCTTCCATGGCCAGAGGTGCCATTGCAGTCTGAGGCGCCCCTACAGTCAGAGGTGTCACTCCACAGGTCCCCATGCTATGATCTTTCATGACTCTGGGCCAGTCCCCCTCATCATGCATCTCTGCACTTATACTCGAGCCACAGTTTCAGCACATCTGGGCTGCAGTCAATGCAATCCCCAGCCCTAGCAAGGAACTGCCAGACACTCCAGGCTCTTCAGGGGGTAGGCTTCCAGACTACCAGGAGAGGGGGGAAGGTGTACTTGGAGTTCAGAAAGGCAGGAAAAATATTTGTTCAACTTTTATGCTGGAGAAGAGAATGCCCCGACTCACAATGGGATCTCTCTGGAGAAGGAGTCCTGGCCTTTAGCTGTTCTCTCCTGAGTGGAGAAACAAGAGGTCTTCTCTTCACTGTTCTGTTGTAGAGAGCACACAGCAAGACACTCTCTTGGGGGAAGGGATGAACTTTTGTCCTCTTTGGGATGGTTTTGTACCTGAAATTTGCTTCCTTGGAGTCACAACTGTCTCAGCAGGGATTATGTGCACTTTAAAATTCCTCTCAGCTCACCTCCCAACCTTCAGCTTTATTGGGTTCATTCTGGTCATTATCTCTCCCTCTGGATGGGATCCTCTCTTGAAAACTGCCTCCAGTTAACCATCTTACCTCAAACCCTGTGACTCTTGCCCAATGATAGATGGGATTGTTTGCTCTTATTTTTTTTTTATTAATTTGAATTTTCTATAGATTCTAGTTATTGATCCTTTGTCATATTTGAAACATGCAAATGTCTTTTCCTTTCTGAAAATTGTCTGTTTGCTTTGATTGTTGTGATCTTGGCTGTGCAGAAGATTTGTGTTGATGTTGTCATTGCCTATGCTTCTTCATAAAACATTTCCCCAGGCCAAGATCATCTAGAATTTTTCCCATGCTTTCTTCTAGAATTTTTATTATCTCATGTCTTGAGACTGTTTTTGTAAGTGGTGAGAGGTGCACGTCCAGTTTCAGCCTTTTACATGTTATCCAGTTTTCCCATCACCATTTCTTAAAGAGAGATTTTATTCCCCATTGTATAGTTTAGTTTGGTTCATCAAAGACATATGATGTAAAAGGCTTTTTTCATCTCTGGTTCTTCAATTCTATTCCATAGATCTATGTGTCTATTTTTGTGCCAATATCATACTTTTTTGATTACTGTGTATGTGTAATATAACCTGAATTCTGATAGGGTGATGCCTCCAGATTTGTTTTTATTACTAAGTATTTTCTTGATTATATGGGTTTATTACTAAGGATTGCCATGCCTATATGAATAGTTATTTATTTGAATTCTTCAAATTATGCTGTTAGTATTTTAATGGAAATTGCATTACATCTAGATTGCTTTGGGTAATACAGACATTTTAACAATGCTGATTCTTCCCATCCCAGAGTATGGTATTTTCTTCCATTTGTTAATGTCTTTTGCCATTTCTTCTATAAGGGTTTCACATTTCTCTCAGGGTTTTGCATTTCTCTCTTCATTTTTAAGATATATTATCAGGTATTTCATTTATTTGATGCTACTGCAAAAGGTATTTCATTCTTGATTTGCTTCTCTGCTTTATTGTTATTGGCATATACAGAATGTGTATTTGTGAATATTGCTTTTCTACCTGATAATGTTATCATATTTTTCCATCAATAATCTTTAGTGAAATTGGTCTGTAGTTATCCTTTTTAATTGGGTACTTTCCTAATTTTGGTATCAGGGTAATGTTTGCTTCATAGAACATGTTAGAGAAGGTTTCTTTCTTCTCAATGTTTTTAAAATAGGTTCTTCAGTATACATACAAGCTCTTCTTTGAAGGTGAGACATGATGCCAGTGTGAATCCATCTGGTCCACATATTTTTTTGTTGGAAGAATTTTTATTGTTTCTTCCACCTCAGTGCTTGATATTGGTCTGTTCAAGAGATCTATTTTTTTCCTGCTAAGTCTAGGGAGATGCTGTAATTCTAGGTATTGGTCGATTACCACCACATTGTCAGATTTCTTGGCATAGTGTTTCTTGTAGTACTCAGAGATAATCTCTTGTATCTTTGTAGTATCTGTTGCTGTTTCCCCCTTTTCATTTATGATTGAGGTTTTTAGAGATCTTGCTTTTCTGTTTCTAGTTAACAGGACTAAAGGTTTATCAATTTTATTTCTCTTTTCAAAGTACCAATTTTTATTTTATTAATTTTCTGAATGATTATTTGTTTTCAATTTCTTTTATTTCTGATTTAATTTTGGTTATTTCTGTTTTTCTTCTGGGTTTTGGATTATATTGCTCTTCCCTTTCTATTTTCTTAAGATGATTCATTACATTGTTGATGTGCTCTCTTTCTGTTTTTCATTTGTAAGCATGCAATGCAATAAATTTCCCTCTTAGAATTGTTTTTTCAGTGTCCCACAGGTTTTGGTAATTTGTGTCTTTGTTGTTGTTATGTTTGAAAGGTTTTATAATTTTCTCCTTTATCTCTTCCTTATCCCTCCTTTATCTCTTCCTTGTCACAAATACCTTTGTGTGAGGATGAAAATTTTTGTTGGAGTTGAGTTGCACCTTTATTGCCTTGTGATCTGAGAAGATACAAGGTATAATTTTAATTCTTTTGTGTTGAGGTTTGTCTCATATTCTAGGATATATTCTATTTTGAAGTATGTTCCATGGGCGATGAGAATATATATTCCTTTGCTTGGGGATGGTAAATTCTGTATATGTCTATTAAGCCCATTTGTTCTAGGGTAGCTTTAAGTCCCTTGTATGTTTGTTTAGTTTCTGTTTGATAATATGTGCAGTTCAACCAGAGGGGTGTTAAAGTCCCTAGATATTATGGTGTTTTAGGGTATCATATTGGTCAAATAATCAAATCTATTTCATAAATCTGGGAACATTTAAGTTGAGTGCATAAATATTTAGAATTGAGGTGGTACCTGTAGCTCAGTGGGTAGAGTGCCAGCCACATATAACCATGCTGGCAGGCTTGAAACTGGCCCAAGCCAGCTATACAACAATGACAATTGCAACAAAAAAAATAGCCAAGCATTGTGGCAGACACGTGTAGTCCCAGCTACTTGGGAGGCAGAGGCAAGAGAATTGCTTAAGCTCAAGAGTTTGAGGTTTCTGTAAGCTGTGATGCCATGGCAATCTACCAAGGGTAATATAGTGAGAGTCTGTCTCAACAAAAATATTTAGAATTGAAATGTCTTTTTGCTGTGTTGTTCCCTTGACTAGTATGAAGTGACCATCTTTGTCTTTCTTAACTTTAGTTGCTTTAAATTCACTTGTATCTGAAAATAAGATTGCAACTCCTCCTTTTGTATGATTTTCATTTGTGTGAAATGCTGTTTCCCAACCTGTCGCCCTGAGTCTTGGTTTGTCCTTCATAGGTACATTTCCTGGAGACAGCATATGGATGGATTGTGCTTTCTTATTCAATCTTCCAGCCTGTGACTCTTTAGTGGAGATTTCATTAACCATTTACATTTATTGAGAGAATTGATAAATGTGGTGGAGTTCTACTCATCTTATTTTGTGGAAGTCTCTTGCTTATCTTTGTGCTATTGTGGAAGCTAGGTTTTGTACTTTAGTATGTGGGTGTTTACTTTGCTTGTGTTCCATTGTGATGTTCAGTATGGAGAATAGGTCTAAGTATTTCCTGTAGAGCTGGTCTTGCTGTGGCAAATTTCCTCCATGTTTGCTTATTAGTAAAAGATTTTATTTCTCCAATGATTTTGAAGCTTAGTTTAGCAGGATACAGAATTCTATGCTGAAAATTGTTTTGTTTAAATAGGTTAAAGTTAGCTAACAAGTCTCTTCTGCCTTAGAAAGTTTCACCTGAGAAGTCCACTGTTGCTCCGATGTATATGCCCATATAGGTTAATTGGCACTTATGCTTGGCTACTTGTAGAATTTTCTTTCATCTTGACTTTGGACAGGTTCATTACAACGTGTCTTGGAGATCCTTTGTGTTGAGATGACCCAATATCCCTCCAAAAGTAGTGGTCAGAATCCTTAGTGATACTTGGAAAGTTTTAATTTATAATATTCTCCAGTAGGGCTTCCATTCCTTTAAGATGTTCTTCTTCCCCTACAGGCATCCCTACATTTTGTGTATATGAGTGCTTTGTGAAGTTCCATAATTCTAAGTAAATGTTCTCCTTTCTCTCTCTCCTTTTCTGCCTCAGTAACTTCTTGGATTACCTAAATACCTTTATTTTTTCTAGCTCTGAAATTCTTCTCCATGGTCTAATCTGCTATTGATACTTTTTACTACATCTTTAAGCTCTCTGATTAACTCCTTAATTTCCTTAAGTTCTGCCATATCCTCTCTATATCCTTCATATCTTTTATCCATTTTTTGGTTCTGTTTTGGGGTTTCTATTTTATTATTTTCCACTTTCTCATCAATTCCCTGTATTGTTTTTGCCATCCAAATTTTAAATTCTTTTTCTGTTATATCCATTAATTCTTTGTAAGTGGAATCTTTGCAATAGCTGCCTCGTGATCCCTTGAGGGGGTGTTGCTCTGTTCTTGTTTTTCTTGTAGCCAGAGTTTTTCTCCCAGTTCCTCCTCATGTGTGTTTTCTTCTTATTCAATTCCTTCATCTACTTTTTCCTCTCAGCATCTCCTTCAATTTAAATTACCTTGTCTCTGTGCTTACTTATAGAAGTGACCTTTTGGTATAGGCCAAAAGTAAGAGAAGGGTAAAGAGACAGAGGGATAAAGGAAAGATAAGAAAAAAAAAAAGGGGGGGGTTGAAATGAAAGAATTGAAGAAAGTGGAGAAGAAGGGTAGAAAGAGACCAACAGGAGAAATGGTGGTGTTTGGTATGATGATTTAATCCATGTTCACAACTCTAGGACTTTGGGGGGTTGGGCCAGGGTGGATTCCTCAAAATCAGGAGCTCCTTGTCAGCCTGGACCAAAGCAAGACCACATCTCCACCAAATATGGAAAAAAAAAAAATCATCAGTCTATCACAATGGGGACCTACCCATACCACCTTTGCAAAGGCCAAAGCTAGAAATGCACCCTAGATCATGAGCTCATCACTTCCTTGAGTCAGACCAATACTGTCACCCTCCAGCCAGACCAAAGCCATGACCCCCAGCCCCAAAGAAAAGAAAAAAATAATAAAAATAGATGCAGAAAATTTAAAAAAACATTCATATAAGATGAAGAGAAAAAAGGTGATATGTTAGTTGTTGTATGAGAAATTTATTAGAAAAGATAATAAAAGTAGATCTCTATCAAAAGAGAGAGAGAAGTAGAGAAATAAAAAAGAAAGAACTAATTAAATGGGCTGAAAAACTGTAACAAAAAAATGGAGATGCTCTTTCTATCAAAGAAAATGAAAATGAAAAGATACAACTAAACCAAATCAAACAAAACAAATATACAACAACACATAAAGAAAATTAAACTAAGGGAAAAAATTAGAACAGGAGCAAAAAAATAAAAAAAAAATGTGTTTATGTGTATGTGTGTGTCTATGTATGTATGTATGTATATTGCCTAGACACCAGGTAGTGCTGTGGTGTTAGGAGATGGAGAACACACATGCTGATTTTGCTGTATAAAATGTAGGTTGGAAGCCACACCCTAGTTGCAGAGGAGACCAGCTCCTGTCTTCCTGACTTATATACAATAATCACTTGAGTGTAGGTGTCTTTTTGATGAAAAATCTTTTTTTTTCTTTGATTAGATAACCAATGGTATGGGATCAAATGGTAGGTGTACATTGAGGAAACTCCCTACTGTCTTCTGTAAGGGTTTTGAAGTCAAAAAAGCTGCCTGAACGACAAAGTTTGAGAAGCTCAGCTAAAGAAGTACAGCTAACCTAGTCTGCTTAGCTCACATTCTTTCCCATGTTCATCATGATTATCTAGTTAAGGTTTCACCATAATTGTGATGATGTTTGTCTCAGGAGACCTTGAAGAAGTAGTCACACATATACAATGACTGCTGTAATTTTGGTAGAGTAAAGGTTTATTTGGAAGTATGATTTTTTATTATTCTTTTAGATATTTTGTTAATGTGAAAAATACATTTATCTTGTTTATGCATTTTCAATTGTTAGAACAAAGACTACTTTGATGTCGTTTTCTGTCAGCTAAAGTTAAAACTTTTTAGGTTTATTTCCTGGTATTCCCATTATAAAAATTATTAGAATTGTAACTGAGGCAGAACATATTTGAGAGACTATTCTTTTTGTTCTATAGAATCACTAGCCTTCTGATAATAAAGCTTGATTGGACCTAAACCCCCATCTCTGTATATTGACTGTATGATAACAGGTGGCCAGAACCTCTTAGTCCAGTAACAGTTATACTAAATTGCAGCTTCAGCAAAATTATATAAGCATTTCTTTCTGTCTACATTCACACCAGCTTCTGTTACTCTTGGACATTTTAATAAAATCTAAGACTAGGATAAGGTGAGATCTCATTGTGGTTTTAATATATGTTTATTGGCCACTCATCCTTCTTCTTTTAAGAAACTTTTGTTTATATTTTTTCACACATTTTAATAGGATTCTTTGATTTTTCTTGTTGATTTGCTTGAGTTCTTAGTGAATACTGGATATTAGCCCATTATTGAATGTATAACTTCCAAATATTTCCTCTTATTCTGTAGGTAGTCTATTTGCTCTGTTGATTATTTCCTTAGTTGTGTGGAAGGTTTTTAGTTTAACCAAATCCCATTTATTTATATTTGTTTTGCCATGATTTTTCATTGGGTTTTATTCATAAATTCTTTCCCTATGCCCATATACAGAGTAGTTTTTCCTATATTTTCCACTAGAAATCTATGATTTTATGCCTTGGACTTAAGTATTTTATACATCTGAAATTAATTATTGTAACTAGTGAGAGGTAGAGGTCCTGTTTTATTCTTACACATGTAGCTATTCAATTTATACAGCACCATTTATATACCAGGACTTCTTTCCCCCAATGTACATTGTTGTCTGCTTTGTTGAAGATCATTTAGCTGTAGGTAGATGGTTCATATTTATGTTCTCTGTTTTTGTTTTTTTGGTCTATGTCTCTATCATTGTAACAATACTAAGCAATTTTGGTTATTGTAGCCTTGTGATATAGTTTGAAGTCTGGTAATGTGATGCCTCCAGATTTGTTCTCTTTGCTTAATACTGCTTTGGGTATTTGGGCTCTATCTGGTTCCAAACAAAATACAAAATTATTTTTCCTGTATGTGTGTAGTACAAAGTGGTGACAGTGGGCATCCTTCTCTTGTTCTAGTTCTTAGGGGAAATGCTTTCAACTTTTTCCCATTCAGTGTAATGTTGGTTCTATGCTTGTCATATCTGACTTTTACAATTCTGAGCTATGGTCTTTCTATTCCTAGTTTGTTGTAGGTTTTTATCATGAAATGGGTGCTAAATTTTGTTGAATGTTTTTTTCATGTCTATTGAAATAATATGGTCTTTGTTTTTTCTATTATGTGGTAAGCCATGTTTATTGATTTATATATTTTGAACCATCTTTTCATGCCTGAAATGAAGTCTATTTGGTCCCAGTGGATGATTTTTTTTTATATGCCATTTAACTTGGTTTGCTAGTATTAGGATTTTCAGATCTATATCCATAAGGGATATTGATCCATAGTTTTCTTTGTTTTTTTCTGTGTCCTTTTCTGGGTCTGGAATCAAGATGACACTGGTTTTATAGAATAAGTTTGGGAGGATTCTCTTCAAATTAATATTATAAAATAATTTCTAGGCTATAAGTACCAGCTCTTCTTTGTTTATCTGTTAGAATTTAGCTGTGAATTTATCTGGTCCAGGGATTTTTTCTCTGGGAGGTTTTTTATTATTGTTTTGATCTCACTATTCATTATTGAGCTGTTCAGTTCTATGTCCTGAGTCTTGGGAATTTGTGTGTTTTCAGGAATTTTTTCATTTCCTCTATGTCCTCTGGTTCATGTACATGAAAAATCACATAGTATTCATGAATGATGTTTTATATTTCTGTGGTATCAGATATAATATTTTCTTTTTAATTTCTCAATGAGTTTATTTGTGTTCTTTGTATTCTGTTCTTGGTTAATCTGGCAAAAGTTCTTTCAATTTTGTTTATCTTTTCAAAGACCCAACTTTTTATTTCATTGGTCCTTTGTATTTATTTTTTTGTTTCAAATTAATTCAGTTCTGATCTGACTTTCATTATTTTACTTCTTCTGCGGGCTTTTGGCTTGTTTTGTCCTTTTTTTGAGTTCATTGCGGTATGACATTTGGTTGTTAATTTGTGATGTTTCTATGTATTTTGATGTAGGCATTCCAAACTATACATTTTTTTCCTGAGGAATGCTTTTACTGTTTCTGATAGATTTTGCTATGTTTGTCTCAATTGTTCAGATTGAAGAATCTTTTGATTTACATCTTAATTTCATTCTTGACCTAATAATCACTTAGTAGCATGTTGTTTAATTCCCATGTCTTTGTGTAGGTTTGCAAGTTTTTCTTCTGATGATTTCTAATTTTATTCTTTTATAGTTTGAGAGGGTAAATTGTATGAGTTTGAATTTTTTTAATTTGTTGAGGCCTGTTTTGTGGCCTAAGATATAATTAATCTTGGAGAATATTTCATGTGTTACCAACTAGAATGAGCATTCTGTAGTTTTGGGGGTAGAATGTTCTTTAAATGTCTGTTAGTTCCATTTGATTTAGTTTGTTTTGAGTCCATTGTTCATTTGTTTTATGCATTTATGATGTGTCAATCTATGACAGTGGAGTGTTTCAGTCCTCAATAATTATGATGATAATATTTATTTCCTTGTTTAGCTCTAGTAAAATTTGCTTTGTGTATCTGAGACTTCTTGTGTTGAATGCATACATATTTAGATTTGTTATGTCTTCTTGATCAATTGCTTCCTTATCACTTCATAATGATCCTCTTGTTTTTCTTTTGTTCTTTTAAACTAAATGTTATTTGATATGAGAATGGCTGCATCTGATCTCTTTTGATTTCCATTTGCATGCAATATTATTGTTTTGCATCCTTTCATGTTGAGTCTGTGGAAATTCTTGTGGTTTAGTGAATTTCTTGGAGACTGAAGATACTTTTGTTGCATTTTTTTTATCCATTCAGCCAGCCTATGTCTTTTGAGTGGCACATGCAAGCCTTCCACATTGAGGGATAGAAATGATATGTGGGATGTTGTTCTGTGCATCCTGTTGGCTAGCAATTTATTGCTTTTTTTATCTATAAATTTTACCATTTTCCCATTTTACTGTTTGTTTCCCCAATTTCTCATTATAAGCTTTTAATCTTCCATGTTGAAAGGAGCATGCACCTTTATGATGTGTTTCTTTTGAAAGGCTACATCATGCAAAGGAAGAAGAGTAGGATAGAAATACAGTACTGGGGTCTCAGGGAGAACAGAGAGCAAGGCTGTAGTCTATCCTGAACTATATGCTGGCAGAGAGTCCTTCATTTCTAGTCCCTCCCTCTTTCCACCTAGTGAGTTTGTCCCTTCTGCAGTATGCACAGGTTGTGGCTGCTGACCACCTGAGGAAGAAGGTTCAGTTTTTTCCCTATTTCTCCTGAAGTCCCTTTCTCCTCAGGAGACATTTCTCTACAAATAACTCACAATATTGAGAATTATCCCTTAAATACAAAAAAAAAAAAAATAAAAATAAAACAACCTTGCACATACGGGACTTCTGATCACTTTCCCTCATGTCTACAGAAAAGATTTAATTGCAGAATACTTCTATAGTTTAAATTCCCTTTAAGGGGTCGACTTCCCTATCTAGTAACTGGTATTGATGCCAAGCTGTGTTACAAAAGAAAATTAATGTAGACTTTTAGAAACTATCAAATCCTAGGGTCTTCCATTCTTAACGAGGCATCCCAGGGCTGAGGTTTGGTATGGTATCAAGGCCCCTTGTCCCATGTCTTCTATGGGAGAATAAAGGAGAAAAAAGAACACCCTGCCACCCAGGCATTCCTCAAGTGCAGAATATCTTCACAACTCAGGCAGGAGTTTCTGTCTGGTGAGCAAAACATCCCTCCAAGGTTGTGAGCTTTTGGAGGGCCTATGTACAAGTAATTAGTTTTTCTGTGGGGTACATCACACTGGGCCCATCTCCTTACCCTCACAATGGCTGACAGAGATAGCACCCAACAGTGTCACCTCTGAAAATAGACATTTCTTATTCCTTCCCAATCCCCCCACAATACTTGCCCCATGAATCCTCCTGTCCTGTGCCTCCCAGACAGCTTCCAGCAGTTCTCAACCTCTTGGTCATGATATCTTTGTTCAATTGATAACAACGCAGGCATTAGGAAGGTTGAGAACCACTGGATGGGGGTCCACAAAGGAAGTGCTGCTAATTTACAAAGAGATGGGAGACATGCTTGGGGTTATAAATTGCCCCTTGAGGGTGGCAATAAATCTTTTAATACTTATCTCTTAATTTCTGAAGTGTATGTGTTGGGGGGAAATAGAGCCATCACATAAAAGTGGGATTGTTACAATGAATGAGATAGAGGAAAAGAGCTCTTGAAGTCCAGCAAGTGCAGAGGTCTCTAGATAAAATGTACTGCCAGGGACCTAGAGTTAGAAACCAAAATGAGCACTGTCCTCTAACTGCCACAAGAGGGAGAAATTTACCTACATTTGGGGGATCCACAAGCATAAGAAAAGTGCAGAGAAGCACTGAAGCTTCATGAGCCAGAGAGTCAAGGCACCTTTCAGTTGGCTTTCCATTTCCTGCCCTCTGCTAAGGATCATGTCCAACCCACATGCCCCCTATACCAAGGTAGAGGGCATGCCTTCAGGTATGCTTTAAGTTCCAAGACATGGCAAGGAGTTTCTGTGAAACTGGCAGAGTTTTTGTGAAAAAGTCTGCTGAGACCTAGAGAGATGGACATGTATCAGCCTGTATCAAGGCCGATAAGTGCTGCTCTGATTTGAGATCTCTGGAAGTTTTTATTCAGGATTTTCGGGCGTGTGTTTACAGAATGAAGAAGAGTTGGTAGTCTGATGACTCAATCATTCAGTTGCTCTTTGATTACGAAAAAAGTCATCAGGGTATAGATGCTAAATCATAGAGCAATTATCAATGGCAGAACTAAGTAGGTAATAAAGTTGCCTAAAAGGATGAAAGAGGAATGGTTATAGTTACAGCCTTCAGGCTAGAGTGTCCTCATTAAAGGTTAATTTTTAATTGCCTTCTAACTTTGCTGGTGTCTTGCCTCTGTTAAGCTGATGAATTTTACTGAGATGTCACCAAACGAGTTTTATGTCTATTCTGGCAGATATTACAATACCCCTGCTTCCATAGGTGTGCTGAGCAGTGGGAACTGAGTCCCTGGTAGTTCTGCCCAAGTCCTCTGGAATGTCTGCCACCTATATTATATTTCTACCCAAACTTGATAACATCTCTAGTCTTGAAATGGACCTCTGGGAATTTGGAAGCCCACCATTTAAGGTAGGGGGGCACTGGAGTGCCCTGCTTCATGGCCATTGTTCTCTCAGACTCAAGAACCAGGGTTAGTAGATTAAACTTCCCTCTTATATCATAATTAGAGTAATGATGCCCATACCAAAACACAGGCTTCCTGTGACAGTGATACAAGTAGTATACTAACTGAATAAATCATCCTACACAAGGAAAGATCACTAGCCTATGGGATTTTCTCCTATTTTATAGTTTCATAGTAGAAGGGACAAGAACTGTAAGGTTCATCCCACATCTGAACTGTTTTGCATCTTTCTTGTAGCCAGATCTGAGGAATAGGATGAATAAAGAGTTGGTTCACTGTAGCTGCATTCAACAGCTAGACAAAGGTGCTCTGTCATCTTACCTGGGATCCAATGGTTTCTCAAAAATAAACAAAAATAGAACATATACACTACTGGGACTTGATCAAACTAAAAAGTTTCTGCATAATTTTCTTTTATGAAATTATTTACAAATAAAATGTGTTGTGTCATTAGGAAATAAGATCCTTCATTTTCAAAAGCATTACCAAACAAAAATGGTTTTGTGCCAGGGATTTTGTAGTCTTTTGAGGGCGATGCTGAAGGTATTTAACCTCTGGGGTTCTTTCAGAAAAAGAGTCAATCCAACCTGTCAATTTCATCTCTCTGAGCTTCAGTTTCCTGATCTGTAAAAGCTAAATTCCATCTTCTCTGGGTCTCTAAGATCTTTTCCAGCTCCACAGTTATGTGATTATGATGTAGTTTTTCATTTTTCTATTGGGCTTGATGACTTTAGTCCCCAAAATAAGTGAAGAGTAATTAATGTCAAACTGATAGTACTACTGATTCAAATTGCTTTTGAGAGAAATGTAATATTGTATAAAGTATAGATTGACCTTTTTAAATATGATGTTTTCAGTCAGAGTTTTGACAAATCAAAGATAGGGTGAGATATAAGAACTGTCACCAAGGAATCCCTTGACTTCATAACTTATTCTCTACACACACACATACACACACACACAATTAGAATGTGAATAACACACACAGAGCTCTATAATATATTTTGTCATCTGGGTGGAACCTTTGATTTTAAGTTGAAGGAAAAAATTTCAAATATTAACATAAATAACAAAATTATAATAGTAGTAGTAATAATCACACCTCTAATGATATCTATAATTTTTTTTTTTAAACAGGAACTCAACTTTGTTGCATCAAGCAGCCACTTGTATAGAGCGTGGGAAAGGGGCGGGGCAAGAAGGCAGGGGATGAGGTGCGTGACTGGCCCCACCCTGTCATGCACCTCTTCCCCTGCCTTCTTTCCCCGCCCCTTCTCCACAGTAAATAAATAAATAAATAAATATGAAAGTAACAACAGAATCTTCCCTCTGGAGCAGTCAGGAGGGGCACCTGATCTAGTGCAGGTCAAGTGCTCAGTCCACATGACCTGCTGTTGTGGAATGCCATAAGGAGAGAAGTGCACTTTACCCAACAGCTGGAAAACTCTGGTTCAAGCTGTCTTCTGAGGCTTTAAATCAGATTAGGAATGATAAAGGGCAATTTTTTTCTCTTGTCAATATATTTTTTAAAATTAATTTATTTTGGGGCCAAGTGTGGTGATATAATCCTAGCGCTCTGGGAGGCTGAGGTGGGTGGATTGCTTGAGCTCAGGGGTTGGAGATCAACCTGAGGAAAAATGAGACCCTGTTCCTAAAATAAACCAAAATAGACAGGCCTTATGGTAGGCACCTGTAGTCCTGGCTACTTGGGAGCCTAAGGCAAGAGAATCACTTAAGCCCAAGAGTTTGAGGTTGCTCTGAGCTATAATGCCATGACACTCTAAAGGATGACAAAGTAAGACTCTATCTCAAAAAAAAAAATTAATTTGGGGATAAAAGAGCTCAGAATCATTCAATTTCTCTCTTTGAAGAGAAGTGTCATCACCTTAAACAGAGCTCAAATTAGATGCACAGATCACATCAGACCATAAAGTATCCTCACCAAATAAGTGAGGCCTCTGTTTTCCACTGCTTTCTCAAAAAAGGAACCATGAGGGTTGCTAGTCTGTGACCTGTTACTATTGGGGACAACTTGGGGACTTTTCTATTTATCTGTAGCAGTGGAGATAAACAAAACCAAACGTAGTGCCCTGTGATGTATGTTTAATTATAAAGAAAACAAAGCAGCTTTGTGTGCCTAATACCACCCTGATTTATTATATTAAAAATCCAATTTGTTCTCACAAACAGGCCTTCGAGCTAAGAAGTGGGTGGGTAGGGAAGGGGAGGCCTCTAAGCCAGCTGTATTCCCTTCCTCCTTTCTCCAGGTCATTTTTGGAGCTTTGCTGAGCTTGCTTGAGACTTGTGTCAGCTTCCTTGGGCCTTTAGCCACTGAGAGGGTGGGTATATGGGTGGGAGAGAGAGGTCCAGTGTGTCCTCATTTGGAAAATCTGCTGGTAGCACTGGCAGGCACTCTACCACTGGAGATAATGAGTTCCAGGCTCTGCCAGTTAGAGTAGGAGCTGGACTTCTCCCAGCAGATGGTTGCCTCTGCTTCACTCCACAGTCCTAGAGGAAGATGATGTTTAGGTGGGGATATACCCATCCTGGGGAGGAGGCCTAATAGATGCAGTTCAGTGATGAAGTGAGAGGATGAGGGGTCACCTGTCCCTGGTTTAAATCTTGGCTATACTGTGCACCAGCTGGGAAAATAATTTCATCCCTCTGAGCCTAATTTTCCTTATTTATAAAATATAGATGATCACTAATGCAAATTACTTGACACAAAGAGCCTGGCACATAAGAAGAGCTCAGTAATTATTGCAGAAGAGAAAAGCCTACATGTGATGGAACAAATCTGGCAGTTAGGAGATTTTCCCCTGGGTTATTTCTCCAATAGAGCATAATGATGGTTTTCTTTCAATGGTCTTAATTTCAGAATATTGAGAAAAGCACACAGAAGAAAATTAAAGTCATCCAGTCTTGTCACGTGGAGACAACCACGGTTATCATGTAGATGTATTTCCTTCCAGTTCTTTCTCACTGATTTCATAAAAAGCAGAGTATGTCAAACATACCACTTTATTACCCAGCATTGTTCCTCTAATAATAGGTTACAAACATATTTTAATATAATCATTAAGGGAGGAGCGTGGTGGATCACATCTGTAATCCTAGCACTTTCGGAGGTCAAGGTGGGAGGATAGCTTGAGGCCCTGAGTTAAATATTTCTTCTGTACCCCAATTTTAAATGTATTTACAGAATTTTATTGCATCAGTGTACACTAACTCCAAGCCCTTCTCTCCTGGACAATAATATGCTAGATAATTTACAAACATTAACTCACTGAGGGCTCTCTGAGATAGGTACAATCACCTCATTATCTTGCTGAGAGAAATCTGAGGGTAACAGATGCAAATCAGCTTCCCAGGGTCACACAGCTGGTCAGAAGCAGAATTGGGATTTAAGCCCATGTTTATCTCCAAATACAATGGACTTCCCATTGCAGAGGTTGGCTGGCTGCCCCCAAGGAGGTCATGGCGTGCAAGTGCAGGTTTTCCTCTATAGATCCATTAAGACTAAGAGCCTACTCAGTCAAGAATCTGTCCAGACAAAAGATGTGAACAGCCTCTTTCCCAAAAAGGATACCCAAATAGCCAGTAAGAAATATGAAAAGGTATTCAACCACATTAGTCATTGGAACAATGCAAATTAAAACCACAATATGACACTACTACATACCTGGCAGAATGGCTAAAATGAAAAAGACAGGCAATTTCAAGTATTGGAGACACATCACTGATGGGAGTGTAAATTGGTACAGCCACTTTGGAAAACTGCTTGGCAATATCTATTAAAGCTGAATTTATATACCTTATAGCCTCAAAATGCATGTATTGCAATGTTCATGGTAGTACCACTAAATAACCTCGAATAACCTACTCATGATGTCCACTGGCAGTAGGATTGGCTAAATACTCATTAAACAAATATGTCACAGAGCGATGGGGATGAACTGACTATTGTTAAATGAAACAATATGGGTGAATCTCCCAAATATACTGTTCAATGAAAGAAGCCTGACTTAAAAGACAAATACTGTTTGATTCCATTACGTGAGGTCCAAGAACAGGCAAAAGTAATAGGTGATATTGGAAGTCAGGATAGTGGCTCAATGTGGATGCTGGTTACAGGAGTGTGTTCATTTCTTGAAAATTCTTTAAGCTATACACTTATATGCACTTGTCTGGGTATATGTAGTGCCTCGATAAAAAGTCAAATTAGAAGTTGTATACAGTGGTGTAGTATGTATGCCTGTAAGTTCCCCTTACTTGGGAGGCTATGAGGGAGGATAGCTTGGGCAACATAGACCTTGTCATTTAAAAATGAGTTACGTTAGAAAGTGTCTACAAAGAAACAACTGACTGTACCTTTCACCCTTCTCCCACCAGGGCTCCGGCCAGCCAGCGTGGTAGTCCTGCCCAACTCTCTTGCTCCAGCCTTTGAAAGGTTCTGCCAGGCCAACACCGGTCCTCTGCCCCTGCTGGGCCGAAGTGAGCCAGAAAAGTGGATATCACCTGTCCAAAGTACTGACTCAGGCACCAGGTAAGAAACCTGGGTTATCCACACAAAGGCATGGAAATTAAACAACCCTTTGTTGAATGACAGATAGGTGCAGGAAGAAATAAAACAGGAAATCATTAACATCCTTGAGCATAACAACAATGAAGACACAAACTACCGAAACCTGTGGGATACTGCAAAAGCTGTTTTGAGAGGAAAATTTATCACTTTAGATGCCTACAGAAAGAGAGCGCATCAACAAATTCACAAGCCATCTTATGGAATTGGAAAAAGAAGAACAATCTAAGCCTAAACCAAGTAGAAGAAAAGAAATATCCAAATGAATATTAAGAGGCAATTAATTTACAAAGACAATGCACATGATCATTATAAGATAAAGTTATCTCCACAAATTTAGGAATAATAGATAACTTTCTTTACCTGACAAAGGACAGTTACTTAAAACCTACATCTAACATATATTTAGCAGTGAAAGACTAAAAGTTTCCCATTAAGATCAAGTCCAAGCAAACACGTTCACTCTCACCACCCCCACTGAACATTGTGCATGGGAGAAAAAATAAAAATAAAAATAAGAGACAAATTTCCCTTCACTTTTGAGTACTGCTTAACGAATCTAATGAGTAAGCCTCAATGGTCCTGTAGAGGCTTTGGGGATTTTTGCATTCATTTTAAAAATGAAATGAATGTTCTGGCAGCTCCTGAAACAGAATGTTAAGATCAGAAATATAACACAAAAAAAGCAGTCACCTTGAATCAGTACTAAAGAGCTGACTGGAGGTGCTGCTGAGACTATTAAGAAGTTTGTCCTTTTTTTTCTCCTGCAAGATCACCCTGCATTTCTAACTCCCAGCTTCACAAAAAATGCAAGGATTAGGGAGAAAAACCAACTGGCAGGTGAGTAGAAAGTAGTGGAAGGTTAAAACTCTGGAGGACTGTAAAAAGAAATCAAACAACATAAGGCATAAGTAAATTTAGGACCAGCAAGTTAACAAGTAAGTTGAATGCTAATTAGTCAGAAAATGTAAAATGAGGTGCATATCTGGCAGAAAGCCAGTCATTGAGGCTTCCATATCCAGCCATTCTGGCAAGAGGAACTCCTACGTACCTAGGACATCTCCCCAGAGTGTTCCTAAACAGTTGCCAGGCTGCCTAGCAAATCACGGAGGTCAAATTCTGTTCTTTGCCAGAGCCTGTGCCCTCATGTTAGGGCCACTAAGAAGAGCTTTCTCTGAAACAAGACTTGATCTTACTCTTTCCCCGTCTCCCACTATCATCTTACCATCTTCAGAACAACCTGCTTGCTCTTGGCTTCAGTCAATCCCTGGAGCATGGTTGGGCTGGCAGCTTTCTGCTCACTGACTCCTTGAAGAAACTAAATGTTGGAAGGCTGAGTGGACTTTATGGTGTGGGCCAGATGTGCAGGCAGAAGATGAGGGAGTACTAGTCCTCATCCTTGTTACCTCAAAGGTATATGACATTTTAAATCAAGTGACTTCTCCAATTCTTCTACTGCAGAATTAAGCTGGCATCTTTGCAGCACTTGAAATGTGTTTTTTGGAAGATGCTAGACCTGAGGTACGATGTGATGGTTGGAAGCCTTGAGCAAAAGCTTAGCTTTGCTGCCTGCCTCACTGGATCTCACAGTTTGCCTAGGCTAATCTGCAAGACTAGAGGGAGAAAAGTTAAAACAAATAAGCAAACAGTTGTGGAAGCTGGTAAAATGCAGGTGACAGTTTAGGTAGGATAAACAGAATCTCAAAGACATATTCTCTCATGTTAGTCAAAATGCAAACCTTGTACAGTTAGCAACATGGAGGTGTGTTGGTGCTGAATGCAAACCTTGTACAGTTAGCAATGTTGGTACAGGAATGATTGGCTGTCTTGTACTGCTGAAAGCAGATAACCAAAAAGTCATAATAATAATGATAATTTATTTAAATGAAAGATGGCAGATAGGAAAATGTTTGACATATACTCATTTTTTACCAACTCTGAGAGCACATTGACTATGTAGATATCATTTGACAGTTTAAAAGGCACCAAGTACTTTATGATATGTATTTTGGTGTTTGAATCACTTGAAAAAGAAAATCTGTCTCTACAAAACCCATTCAAGCCAGATTACATAAAGAATCCCACAAAATTAGGCAGATCATGCACATTTTGTGAGATTACAATGTGGTTATTATTTTCTTGATTGTGGGTATGAGTTACAACTTTAAAACTCTTTTATGATTATCTTTTCTGGTTCATAATTTTTCATAGTACTCTCAAATTTACAGCTTTTATAGAATATACATTGTATAAGTATTCCTGGCCATGTTTATCCTAAAGTGCTAGCCCAGTGAAGAATGAAAAGATAATCAACCACCCAAATTTTTTTTCAAATTTATGCAGCACATAGCACATAAGCTATTTTTATTATAATTTTTTTATTTCTTCCTGAAAAGATAGCTAGTTATGCATGCAACCTTCAACAATGTATTGAAAAATAATACATGTAATTACTAATTACATAGCATAATGTAAATTAAAAAACCATAAGGGTTTAGCTAAAAATTTTATTTTTCATTTTCTTTTTTTTTTCTTTTTCTTTCTTTTTTTTAAGAGACAAAGTCTCACTCTATTGTCCTCGGTGCATTACTGCTCACAGCAACCTTCAATTCCTGGGCTTAGACAATTCTCTTGCCTCACCCTCCCAAGTAGCTGGAACTAATAAGTGCTTGTCATAATGCCTGCCTATTTTTTTGTTGCAGTTTGGCCGGGGCCAAGTTCAAACTCACCACCCTCGGTATAGGGGGTTCGTGCACTGAGGCACAGGCACCACCCTTCATTTTCTTTTATACACACTGTTTTAACTGACAATTGAATTGACACGGCTGTATCAAAGTCACAGATCTAATCTGTGTTTGAAGATATACTAATAGAAAAAGACCATACAAATAAATATCAAGGATATTGAATCTTTTTTATTTGATGTTGAGCTATAAAACTTAACTAAGCCATGCCTCTCAGAAACTTCTGTTAGACAGTAAATCAAAAACACTGTCCATTCCCTCCAGGAAAAAAACATCTGAAACCAGGCCAGTTGGCATGATTCACATGGTCTATATAACATTTATTATAAACTTAAATGTCTAAAGGCCAGGCAGGAAACATAAATAACTGAAGTGATTTGGGTGAGGATTATGCTGTCACAAGAGCACATGGCCTCAGGCTTGTGCTAAGAGCCACCGGCTTCTCTCACTGCTTTTGTAAAATGCCACAGCTTACAGAGACAAATTTTCTAGAACTGGGAGTAAGGATTTAAAAACTAAGTAAAAATTGTCTATTCAATTATTTCCTCTTGTAAATGCAGGTCAAGTGTAAAGAGATATTCTAATTTTAAAAGAAAACAATTTTGTATGGTGATTTTATTCTGTAGTTTAAAACATATATACATATGGATATCATATGTACACATGATAATTTATCAAATCTATATATCAATGTTGTGGGCTGAATTTTGTTCACCTAAAATTTACAGGTTGAAGTCCTCACCCCTGGTACCTCAGTATATATATTTGGAGATAGGCTCTGTAGAGAGGAAATTAAGTAAAAATGAGGTCTCTGGGGGTGGAGGGGCTAATTCAGTGTGACTAGAATCCTTTAAAAAAAAAAAGTGGGATTTATGTACAAAGATAAAGCCATCGAAGACACAGGAAGAAGTCAAAAATAGGTCTCAGGTAAAACCAACTCAGCTAAAAACTTTGATCTTAGACTTCTAAACTCCAGAATTATGAGAAAATAAATGGCTACTTTTTAAGCTACCTAGTTTCAGTTAATCTTATGTACAATTCTTTAATTACAAATTTCATTTCATTCTGCTCTGACCATAGTTATTTCTGTTCTCTGGGTTTGGGACTGGTTTGCTCTTCCTTTTCTAATTCTGTAAGCTGATTCATTAGATTGTTGATTTGTGATTTGCTTTTTTTTTTTGGCTTGGGATTCATTGAGAGTACAAACTCTTAGCTTACACTAATTACATTTGTTAGGTAAAATCCCTCTTGTAATTATGTCCCATCCCCAAGAGATGTGCCATAAACCATGACCCTCATTCCCCTTCCTCCTCCCCTCTCCCCACTTTCTCATTCCCTACTCCCCACTTTCTATTAACTCATAATGGAATAGAGTACATTGGATTCTTGCTTCTCCATTCTTGTGATTCTTTACTAAGAAGAATGTGCTCCACTTCCATCCAGGTTAATACAAAAGATGTAAAGTCTCCATCTCTTTTAGTGGCTGAATACACATACCACCATTTTTTAATCCATTCTTGTGTTGGTGGGCATTTAGGTTCTTTCCACTTTTTGGCAGTTATAAATTGAGCTTCGGTAAACAGTCTAGTGCAAATGTCCTTATAATAAAGTGATTTTTCTTTTATTCTGGGTAGATGTCTAGTAATGAGATTTCAGAAATCCTCAAAGAACAGTCATAATTTTTAAAAAATTATCTATGATGTAGAAACCATGGCTGTTAATTTGTGGGTCATAGTGATCTTTCCATTACACTCCTCCCTCACCAGCCCCCATGCTGTACCAATTGACCTTGTTTTGAAAAGCTTTAACTTAGGAGATAATCTATTTCCAAACAGTCTGAGGATTAATTTTTTTGGTCTTTATCACAGACTACACCTTACTTCTGACAACACAGTTTAAATAACAAATTAAATAGAGCAAACAAGCAGATTCCCAAAATAGTCATATTTCATTGCACAGTTGAGGAGAAGGAGTTAGAATTAGGTTGGAAATTTATTTTTTAAAACAAATTCCTACCACCTAGCTGCTGGATCTGGGCATTTATTTTCTTCACTTTATTTGCTTTTGCTGATAATATTTTCAGGATTTTTGCTTAAAAACAGCTGCACTGAACAAATAACACCACTGAACTCTTTTTTAAAAAATCATATTTCATGAAGTAAAATGATTTCAGGATACATCAGGTCCTAAGTTCAAATCAGATTATTTTGAAATTTATTCATTCTTAAAAATAGTACCTACTTTAGGTTAATGATTACTTTTTTGACCTCCCTCATGCAATTGAAAAAATTATTTGGGTGAATCTTAGATAATTCAGTATAAATTTAGATGATAAACTTATATCAGCTCAACAAAAAAGCTATTAGCTTTTAAACACTGTATGCATGCTGACATAAAATCCTGAGCTACTAAAATGGCAGTAATATTTGTTCAAGCTGAAATATGTAGCTATTAGAAAAATCTAAACTACCACTGTACCATAGGGTTATCAGGGAAGTCTGTTTAGTTTTGTTCTCTATCCTTCTGTTCTCTCTATTTTCAAAATCTTTGTTGAAGGGTATTTGCCCTTAGACTCCTAGAGCTTTAAGAAATGTACAAGCACATTTTCTTACTGCAGAGAAACCTTAGTTCTGACCTTGGAAAGACTTTGACAGCAGGACTAGAGCCAAATAAAGTAATGAAAGAAGCAAAATGGTCTTTAGCATTAATTATGTAATTTTCTTCAAATTTTGCTACTCAAGAGCTTTCATACAATTTCTTTGAATCCAGAATCCCATTCTCAATTTGGATGATTGCCCCAGTTGATATTATTCCAGGAAAGTGTTTTATATCCTATAACTAAATAGACCTAATAACGTGTATGACACTAGTGCTGACTGACAACTTTGGCAACTCAAGTCTCCTTTGCACACCTCTCAACTATCTCTGGTGGTCTCAGATGAATGCCCCCTAAGGATGAAAGCGAATGTTCCAATGCATCTTGAGGCCTCGCCTTTGGAATCTGCACAGTGCTACTCTGTCACATTCTATTGATCAAAGCAAATTCCAAGGTCATCCTGGATTCCATAGGTAGGGAAACAAACTTCATCTATTCATTGCAGAAGCCACAGAATACATGGGCTGATTTTATCTGTCTACCCATACCATTTCATTCTCATATTAATAGAAGCTGATGACTGAATTGACTAAGGGTACATTTGCAGATAATATAGAAACAAAGATTTCAGAAATTTTCTCAATTCAGCAAGAGGAAAGACTTTTCTTTCTTATGTTAATCTCATTTTTTGTGTTCCCTATATTTATGATGCCCCTTACATATGTGGTCATGTTTATCTGAAATGTCTGGAATTTTTTTGATCCTAGGAATTAATTAATTGAATATAGCAACCGTTTGTTACATAGCTCAGGCCAAAACCTACAAAACAGATCAACATATCTCCCTTCAAGGCAAATATGTTGATCTGTTAACACATAAAGTTTCATTTTATCTCAAAGGAAAAAAATAATATCATTCTAAAATAGCAATGAGACTCATTAAATTCACTCTTCCTTGGTTAGAAACTGAAAATAGTATTCCTCACTTTTATTTGTCAGCTGAGAGACAATTCTCATGATTAAAAAGTTTGAGAATTATTTGTACCTTGCAAAGGTAATAAGTAGTTTTCCCAAAGGAAGTAATTTCTAGATTTCCATTTTTAGAACCCCTTCTGTCAACATTTGGCCTGCAAATATTTTTTCAATCCTCACTTTCACTTCTCTTTAGTGCCTAGATTTTAATTAAGCCAATTATTTATTTTATAATCAATTTTTGTGAGCCACTTAGTGATTAAAAGTTCATGAAGGTACAGTGATGCTATGGTTATATTAATATGCAAAACAATGTTGGTGAAGACTCCTTTGTATAGTAAGTATAAGTTTCCTGAATAACCTACAGATTTATTTTAGGACTTCTTTTCTTTTTCAACATAGCAACAACTTTCAAAGGACTGTTCACTTGCATTAACAAAGTTAGAAATAATGCCATCTGTTAGAAATGTGAAATGACCCTCTATTTCCAAATATATATTTTGCCTAATACAACAGTCATTTCCTTCCTTGTCTCTCTACCCTACAATTAATTCTTTGATTAGTGTCATTCTTGTACTTTGCTTTTTGGTACAATAACAAGTCACTTATAATGGACTCTCATGAAATAGTGAAAATTAGAACCTTCAAACAAATTATATACAATAGCATTCAATATTTGTAATGATTACAAATAGAAGTTGAACAGAGTATTTCTGAAGGAAAAATAATTATTTAACCAGAAACATATATTTATTAAGAAGTCTGTGCAAAATAACTTCCAGTTGCCAGCTTAGACAATTGTCAGAAAGTGGATGGATGTATCATGGCCCCTCTTTCTAATTAGTGTCTAAACTTTACCTTCTGTGTTAAGTATATTAGCACTACCATTGGTTTGAGAATTTAGTTGTAGGGGTCTAGACATCCAGACTTTTCACTTAACTAATCTATAATTTATGATAATGTATATACAAAGCAGTGCACTACATTAAATACTATAGAAAAGATACTGTTAGTTTCTACGTTCACTTCATTACTAAAGACATAAGTGTAAAACTTGTTTAAATTAAAACATTATGCACAAAACTATACTTACTCTGACCAGTATGACAAATACATAACCTTTCCTAAATCCATTGAAAAAACCTTCAGGGCTTTGATTATCATTCTCAAGTTCTAGTGAAAGTTAGAGATACTTGTATGATTCTTAGGGTCATGATTGCTCCTGAATGAATCCAACAAGAAATGCTGCAGTCTTTCTAAGACTGAGCAATAAACAGTGTCATGGAAGAATTTGGTATTAAGTCGATCTGTATTTTGGTTGGGATAGTTTTCAGAGACAGAATATTTATATTTTATACATCATTTTACTAATAAATATTAACAAAGTCTCTTTAATGAGTCTTTAAATGTTAAATATTAAAGTCTTAAAATATCACTTTGATAAAAGAAAAAACCTCTCTGCTACATAACTTGCCCCACACATTGGTTCATTATTTCCTTTCAGGTTTTATTTCATTTTCACAGCTCAAAGCTATTCTGTTTATATTTTTTATCCTTAGCGTATGTGCAAGATATACTAGTTCCATTTCAAGTAATAAATGAATAATACCTTTTATTAATAGTTTAAGTAAGTGTGTTCTAAGTATTATATGGGACACAGTTACATTACATTAATTATTCATCATTTATCTGAAATTTCAATTTAATCTGATGTCCTATTTTTATTTGCTAGAACCTTGCACCTAATGTTGCACTTAGCACTTATCATCTCAATATTTGGATTTTTTAAAAAGCCAGGTCCAGCTAATTGAATTAGTAGGAGAATCATGTAACAAAGGAAAGAGAGCTAAACATTGGTACTCTAGCATTTAAAAATGGCAGACGGTACCTATACATTCCAAATCAGTTAACAGTTTCATAACTGCTTGTTAGGCCAAGGCAGAAAATAACCCAAATACCAGATGTTGAAGTGAAACCTTCTCTAATTATAGTACCTTTGGGGAAATATATATTTTATATTTTTTTCCAGTCTATGAAGAGTTGTTGAATTCATTAAAATAGATGATACAGTCCCCATAATAATTTCCACTAGAAAACCTGGAAAACTATTAGGTCTCTTATTTTTCCTTTTCACAGATGATAATCCTCAAGTTTTGTGGTCTCCTATCATTTGAATCTCAAGAATAATGTAAAGTAAGGGAAAGGACTTAAAATTTTCAAATACTTTGTAGGTATCTAGGATAAATTAGTGTTGAAAATATTTTTTCTACTCCATCTTTATTTTCCTGCACTTATTCAAAAAATAATTTGACTTATTAAAAACCTAAAGCCATAAAAATCAAGTTATTTTGAATTTATTTGACCTATATATATACTGTTTGTATTATAAGTAATGTCACACTTTGATACTTCCAAAATAATGCAATCTCAAATTGTTAACAGTATGTTGGGTAAATATAGCTAAAGTGTAACCTATATTTTTAATTTTGCCTTAGCTTCCATTTTCTCTTCTGATAAGAAAACTCTGATTTCATTTGGGAACCATACTTTCCTCAATTGGTAGAATCTTGGTCAAACTGTCAATCAATGTCCTTATATTCTCTCAGGGGATAAATGCTTCATATAAATGAGGACAAGTATTGTAATATTCTTTCCCTGGAATGTGGTTCTCTGGTTCCTATCATCTTGGAGGCCTGGGTCTATAACTTTTCCTTTGATGTGTTAAGCTATTTCACATCCTTTAGAAAATTCCTTTTGTTTAATTGAGTCAAATAGGTTTTGCTTGCTTGAAACTAAAAACAAAAACTTTAGCTAAAGCACATGTTTACCATATACTAAGACTTAGGAGAAAACTTAATGCAATTAATGTGAAGACCGTATTCGTTTGCTCAGGCAGCTGTCCCAAGACTGGGTGTCTTAACAATAGAAATTGATTTTCTCACAATTTGGGAGACAGTATGAGATAAAGGTGTTCTGAGGTCTCTTTTTTTCTACTTGTAGACAGCAATCTTCTTTCCATGTCTTCACATGGTTGTCCCTCTGTGTGTGTCTGTGTCCTGATTTGCCCTTATGATAAGGATTCAGGCATATTGGATCAAGCCCTAATTTAATAAATTAATTTCAATTTATCTCCTTAAAGTTTCAATCTCTATATACAGCCATATTCTTTGACTAAAAGAGATTGAGGTTTTAGCATTTGAATTTCATGGAGAAGAGGAACAATTTAGTGGTGACAGTGACTATTGTTGTGGGGTTGGGACAGCATGACTCACAAAGCTGGAAGAGAGAAAGAAGCAGACAGACAGACAGAGAGAGAAAGAGAAGCAGAGAGAGAGAGAGAATTTTAAAAAGTGTACTAAGAGAAGATTGGTTTAGGGTGCTATGGGACCACACAAGTTACAATTCAGCAAGAAATTCAGTAATATTTGAACTTGGTGCTGGATAATTTATTGATTGCAGTAAAGACTCTGCAGAGTGGTACTATGTGCAATCTTTTATTATTCTGCACAAATAACTTACATATGCTTAGAATAGCAACATAAAAATAACAGCTGTAAAACATGTCTTGGAAATAGAGGCACTTTGCGTTCTCTTTGAAAGATGAAACATAAAAAGTTACATTAACACTGTGGAAATGCCAACTCTGTTGGATTTTTCTATAATTGCTTTCAAACGCCTTTAAATATGACCCACAGTAAGCAGTCATGTTATATCACTTCATGATGTGTAATTAAAACCGAAGTTTAATGAAATAATGATTGTCTTATTCATGTGTGATGCATTCTTGTTATTATTCAATGATATAATTCTAACATATTTAAAATGCAATTCACACCTAATAAACTAATTCTGTGACCCATTAATATATTGCAATCGGCAGTTTGGAAAATTTCAGACAATGGAAATTGAAGAAATGGTCACATTTCATATATCATTGAGAAGTAGGAAAAATAAACATTTTATTGTAATATTTCAATATAAATTGCCCAAACTCCATTATTTATATAATTGTTATGTTCTGTTGCAAAACCTTGAATAAGAATAGATGTAGAGTGAAATCTAGGATGAAATTCACATTTTTTTATTTATTAAATCATAGCTGCATACATTGATATGATTATGGGGCATCATACACTAACTTCACAGACCATTTGACACATTTTCATCACAATAGCTAGCATAGCCTTCCTGGCATTTTCCCAGTTACCGTGCCAAGACATTTACATTCCACATTTACGAAGTTTCACATATACCCTT
Source organism: Loris lydekkerianus (assembly GCA_963574355.1). NCBI lineage: Eukaryota > Metazoa > Chordata > Mammalia > Primates > Lorisidae > Loris > Loris lydekkerianus. Next base: position 4,865 of record CAUYPK010104522.1, on the reverse strand, counting down.
ATTAGATGCCCCTCAGGTGTAATTCCACCAGTACCCCTCCCCCTCTCCCCCCTCCCTCCTCTCCCTTTCCCCCTTTCCCCTATTCTTAGGTTGTAACTGGGTTATAGCTTTCATGCAAATAGGTACTTTAAATAACAACTTCAAATCATTTTTTGGAAGTAATACCTCATGGTCTATGTTAGTGGTCAGCAAAACCTTTTTTGAAGAGTGACAGGAAGTAAATGTTTTAAGTTTTATAGACAATATGGTCCTTCTCACAACTACTATTAAACTGTTTGTTGTGCAAAACAGCAGAGATAAAAAATAAATGAATGAGCATGGATGTATCCCAATAAAACATTATTTACAAAACACAAGTGTGGTCTGAATTTAGCTTGTGTTCTATAGTTTGCTGACTCCTGGTGTACATCAAAGGAAAAGGATTCTGACATAGATGGCTACTGCATAGGCTATTCACTGCATGAAGGCATCTGGCTAAGGGGGTCACTGGTGGTTGAAATCTAGCCATGTTCTGTTTTTCAATGTGCCAGCATGGGCTTACCTCTGCCTCAAGGAATGGGCACCGTTTTCTAATTCATACAAGGTTCTATAAATGCTAGTGGTAGCTCTAAATTCACCACCACCTTTTAAGGTCACATTTATTTTTCTTACATTTGAAGAATACCTTTCTTAATTAATTGATTTATTATACTAATGTTACAGTGACTTACTAATGTTACAGTGACTTACATTCCCTGGATGTTTGCTTTCTTATCTCATGAATATACTTATCTCAATCCTCTCCCCCCAAAAGCAGCACTGTGTTTAACTGAAAATATTATAAGCACCCCACAGTAAATGTAGGAAAAAAACAAAAGTATCTTTTATCACTAATATTAATGTTTGCCCCCCTGGAAGGTACTAATTCATCTTATAGAAAAGGAAAAAAGAGGTATAAGAATTGGATAAACATCATTGGATAAACATCATTACCTGTGTTTACAAATGAGAAAATGATTCACATGGAAAATTGAAAAGCTTTGTTTGAAAAACTATTGTAAATAACACACTCATAGGACTGAATACTAAATATAGAAAATAAATAAACAAAAATTAGTTAGAAGATATGATGAAAGAATCATCCTCATTTAATTATAAAAGACAAAATATATAGGAATAAATTTAGCAAGAATGAGCAGGAAATTGATGAAGATTTTAAAATATTACTGAGGGACATAAACAAAGAAATGATAAGGAAGACAGTATTCTTGGCTGGGAACACTCAATAAGATAAATATGCCAATTCTTTCTGAATCCTAATGAAAATGATCACAGATTATTCTTGTTTTGGGGCTAGGGCAATATGACTCTAATGTTAATATAGAGAATCAAATAAAGAAAGGAAAGACTTCTGTTTCTGGCCATGACTGTGGAACTGGTATTGGATCAATTCTCCAGAAGAAAACAACTGTAGAATCTGAACAAATTTAAAGCTGGACTTTAACACATGAGAAAGTAACCAGGGCAGGCAGACAGAAGGGGCTACTTGAGGGCAAGTTAGCATGTGAGGAGAGAGAGCTTGATATTCCTCTAGCCTTTCTCCCTGAGGCTATTTTCTAATTTGTGATCTGGGAGTGGAGTCCAAACAGAAAGTGGAATCTTAGAAAGTGGAATTTTACAATGTTGAGGAAACAAAAGGTCAGAGTTCATGACTGCCAAAATCTTTGGTACTGGTGGTCAAAATCCCAGAGAAGAGTGCAATACAGATAAATAAGTCAAAAATATGCATACAAATTTCCTCTCAAATCATTGATCAAATCTTCAATTGGTTCAGGAAACCCAGAAGAAAATGTCACCAGGGAGGTTGAGGAACATAGCAGAGATTTCGGCAGTGGTAGCAGCAGTGCTGGAGAAAGAGATGAGAAAAGACTGTAGAACTGGGAAAAGAGAATACGGGTTTCAAGCCCTGCCAAGATGAAAGGAGTTGGTAAACACTGTAGGTTTGTATTTGGGACCACAGAAAGACCCTGGGGAATAGTAACAGTCTCATCCTAGGAGTAAGGTCATTGCCCTGGCAATGGGGCCAAACCGAAATAAACCAGCCCTGGGAAGCCCAAAGCTAACAATGGCAAATTGTATTTTGAAAGATGGCCATAATAACATGGATCCAGTCTAATGTGTGCCTCCAGAATATTGCCATTCCCTCACCAAGAGATGAGTCTATATTGCTTTCTCTTGAACCTGGGTAGGCCTTTGTGATTGCCTCAATGGAGTATGACAGAAGTAATGGACTCTAGCTTCTGAAGCTAGGTTATAAAGATGCCACGCATAACCACTGTGCTCTCTTGGGATGCTTGCTCTTGGAACCCAGGCATCATGCTGTGAGAAAGCCCAAGAAGTTCGTGGGGAGGACTGAGGCCTCTAGTCCATAGCCCTGGCTGAGTTCCAGCTGACAGTTAGTACCAGCTGCCCAGTCAAGTGAGTGATCATCTTTAAAGTGGGTCCTCTTGTCCAAGGTTGAGCTGACCCAGCTGGCATTGAGTAGAGAAGAAGAGAACCATGCCTGCTGAGCCCTACCTAAATTTCAGAATCATTATTAGAATACATTAGTGTGTTTTTTTTTTCCATTTTGGGCTGGTTTCTTGTGTAATAATGAATAGTTGAAACACCAACTCTTGATAGTGTTGAGGGGCCTAACACAGCCATACATGAACCCTTTCTCCTCCTCCTCTCCTCCTAAGACAAAGACACAAAGGATCTGGTTAGCCCCACTCCTAAAGTTTGTGCCAAAGGACCCTAACTTCCCCTCCTCCAAGATGTGGAATTTGCCCACCCCCTATGTCCCCATATAAAAGGGGTCTCTAGCTGCCCTCGGGTGCAGATGGCCTTTGTACTGCCCAGGCAGTTCACTCTCTCTTTCAATGAACTCTGGCCTGAACATTTCTGCTCCAGTCTAGTCTTTTCTGATAGGATTAAACAATTTGCTGGTATTCTATTTGCCTTTCAGAAAAAAAAAAAAAAAGGAACCTATCCCTTTTGAGAAAGATCACATTATCCACAGCCTCTATAATTTTTTTTATCCCCATGTTTAGAACCTAGTAAAAATTATATGCCATGCTTAAAGTAGGACTGAATAATAATCAAGAGGAAAAAAGTGACAAAAATATGCTTGGATTCAGGTATCCAATATGATTCAGATATTGGAGCATCAGATAAGGATGTAGAAAATAACTATGATTACTATGTTTAAGAAAATAGAAAGATGGAGAATTTCACCAGAGAGTTAGAATTTATTAAAAAAAAAAAAAAAAAAAAGGGAGCCAAAAAGAAATACAATCATTATGGAAAACAATTCTACAGTATCTAAAAAGATTGAAGAAACACATATCTATGACCACAATTCTTCTTCTACATGTCTACTTTAGAGAAACTCAAAATTGGAAAGGGGACATATTTGAAGTGTTTGTTGGAGGGAACTTTGCAATAGCAAAAAAAGTGGAAAATTCCCCTGTAGAGGAATGGATAAATGGGTTTATTCAAACAATGGAGTGTAGTAAAGCCATTAAAACGTGTGGTCATGTAGCCACTCGCATAAGTCCTCTACACATAACGCTGATTTAGAAGTATGTAGTGTGAACCATTCATAAAAATTTTTTTGTTGTTGTTTTATTGTTGGGGATTCGTTGAGGGTACAAGTAACCAGATTACTGATTGCATTTGTTAGGTAAAGTCCTTCTTCCAATAGTGTCTTGCCCCCAAAAGGTGTGGCACACACCAAGGCCCCACCCCCTCCCTCCTTCTTTCTCTCTCTGCTCTCCCCTTCCCCCACCCCCCACTGCATCCTTAATTGTCATTATATCAAAATTGAGTACATAGGATTCATGCTTCTCCATTCTTGTGATGCGTCACTAAGAATAATGTCTTCCACTTCCATCCAGGTTAATAAAAAGGCTGTAAAGTCTCCATTTTTTAATGGCTAAATAGTATTCCATGGTGTACATATACCACAGATTGTTAATCCATTCCTGGGTTGGTAGGCATTAGGCTGTTTCCACATTTTGGTGATTGTAAATTGAGCCGCAATAAACAGTCTAGTGCAAGTGTCCTTATGATAAAAGGAATTTTTTCCTTCTGAGTAGATGCCCAGTAATAGGATTGCAGGAGCAAATGGGAGGTCTAGCTTGAGTGCTTTGACCTTCCCTTCCTTCCTTCCTTCCTTCCTTCCTTCCTTCCTTCCTTGCTTCCTTCCTTCCTTCCTTCCTTCCTTTCTTATTAAATCATAGCTGTGTACCTTAATGCAATCATGGGGTACCATACACTGGTTTTATATATCATTTGACGTATTTTGGTCATACTGGTTAACATAGCCTTCCTGGCATTTTCTTAGTTATTGTGTTAAGACATTTATATTCTACACTTAGTAAGTTTCACATGTATAATTGTAAGATGCACTGTAGGTGTGATCCCACCAATCACCTTCCCTCCACCCATCCTCCACCCTCCCTTCTTCTCCCTCTCCCCCTTGCCCCTATTCTTAGGTTATAACTGGGTTATAGCTTTCATATGAAAGCCATAAATTAGTTTCATAGTAGGGCTGAGTACATTGGATACTTTTTCTTCCATTGTTGACATACTTTACTAAGAAAAATATATTACAGCTCTATCCATGTAAACATGAAAGAGGTAAAGTCTCCATCTTTCTTTAAGGCTGCATAGTATTCCATGGTGTACATATACCACAATTTTTTTATTTTATTTTATTTTATTTTATTTTATTTTATTTTATTTTATTTTTAGGAGTAAAATAAATTTAATTTCTAGATGCCTGATAATTTCAATAGGGCTACTCAGCACTGGGAAAATATTAAGCATTGTGTAATTCTCCA
>CAUYPK010104521.1:0-11644 GCA_963574355.1 Loris lydekkerianus | reverse complement strand
ATTTTTTTTTTATATATTTTATTTTTGCCCAATTTAATTTTAATTTTAATATATTTTTTTTTAAAAAAAAAAAAAAAAAAAAAAAAAAAAAAAAAAAAAGAATAATACATTATTTAATTTTAACCTATTTAAATACTGATTGGTGCTGACCCTTGTATCTGTTACTTTATGTAAAAGAAATATTTATAATTTTGATCTTAATTGCATTTTTCTTGTCCAAATTCTAAAGTATGTTTTTGCTCTTCTTTTAAAATTTCTGTATTGTTTGATGTAAATTAGCAATGGTTGAATAATGAGCCGCCCTAACACATACTGACTTCTAAGGATGAAAGTTACTACTTCGTTCGTGTCCATGTTGATTTGATGGTCTTCCTAGTTGGGCGTGTCTTGGACAGGCTGGACAGAGATCAGCGTCAGTCATTTACATGTGGTCTGGTGATTGGGTGGATGGGGAGGAGCTGGTCTGGAAGATCTCAGTGGTTCTCAATCTGTGGGTTGTGACCCCTTTGTAAAAATGAAAATACGTCCTGCATATCAGATATTTACATTACAATTCATAACAGTAGCAAATTTACAGTTATGAAGTAGCAACAAAAATAATTTTATGGTTGGAGGTCACCACAACCTGAGGCTCTGTATTAAAGGGTCATGGCATTAGGAAGGTTGAGAACCACTGATTCTTGCTGACGGGACTCTGCTCAGGGCCAGTGGACCCTTCCATAGCAGAAGGACAGCCTGAGCTTTTCTCTCAGCAGAAGTGAGCATTTAATGGGCTACTGCGAGTTATAGTGTCAGTCCAAATCCAAAGGGAAAAAAGAATTAAGGTTGCAAAGGATGAGAAGATGCAGGAATGATGGGAGAATAGGGATCGCATTTTGATATCAATTGAAAACATATTATTTACTTTATTTAACTGTTTACCAATCTTTCATGAATCAAGAAGGGATGTTTTCAAATGATAATAACCATTTGTATAGAAGTCTTAACAAAGCATTATTTTAACATTTATTATTGATTCTTGTTGGCAGCTACAAATTATATAATGCCTTGTATATTTTATATTGCTTCTTGTTTTCATACATTCATTGAAAACCTATTTATTTTTGAGTACCTGCTAAGGTAATACACTTTAACAGATTCAAACATGAAGTAGCAACTACTTTACTTTCAATGAGTTTAGTTTATCAGGATGACAGTAAAGACACAGAATAAAATACATCATGAATTTTACTTTTTCTTTTTTTTTAAGAGTTCAAAATAATAATTATTTGTTAATGGCATATAAAATTTACCAAGGAAGTCATGGATGAAGGAATATTTTAGACCTTTCTGTAGGAGTGAGTGGACCTTTCCTATAGCCAGGAAGGCTTGGTCTCCAGCTGAAGAGATGAGCAGAGTAGAGGAAGGAGAGAGGTATCTCGGAGCCCACTGTGGGCACCCTGTCCCCGTGGGAATAAAAACTGACCAGACACAGATTGAAGGTACAAGCCTGTAAGAGGTGGGCCTCCCATAGGTGCAGGGAGAGCCCGGAGCAACCTCTGTCATGGCCTTCTATTGAAGCATTATACAGCAGGTGTGGGGCCCCATGCACAAGGACTACGTGCTTGATAAGTCTATGTGCTCTTTCCTCATGGGCTGGACTCCCACCCTGTTGCACCACAAATGTCCAAAGTATAACATCTGCTTGCTAATGAGCAACTGACCTTATTTCATGAACGCATGCGGCTGCTTGAGGCTTGTCTCTGGCCTGCAAAACATCTCCCTGCTAGGGGAGGCACCTGTGGTTCGAAGAGTAGGACACCGGCCCCATATACCAGAGGTGACAGGTTCAAACCCGGACCCGGTCAAAAACTGCAATCAATCAATAAAACATCTCCCTGCAGGTGAGGAGATTGTCTAGTTCCCAGCACCTCCCTCAAGAACCTGTGACCGCTTCTTACAAGCCTGGTGCTTAGTCTCTTATAGAAGTGTGCTAAGGCAGCGTGAGCCTGTTAGGCGTGTGCAGAGGAGAACCTGAGTCGATGGAACCAGCAGGCAGGAGCTGAGTGAAGTCAGAGAGTCGGTGGGGACTAGGTGGTGAAGAGCGTAAGAAGCCCTAGTAATGAAGATGGGCTTGTGAGAAGAGGCCAAATCGTGTATGCAGATTCCTGGTAACATTAAGACTGCAAAGCTTTTCTTGTCTCGCCATTTTTTTTTCTTTCTTTTTCTCCCACAAGGATTTTCCAATATGTCTTTAGGAACAAAGAAAGTGATTGGGATAACCCTCTTTTTTTACTCTTTCTTGTTTAAAAGAATAATAAAAATATAAGTTTTGTGGATACCTGTAGCTTCTTTCTCCCCTCTGTCTCAACCAGCCAAGCAGCAAGATGGGTCATAGGGACCTTTTGTGGCCTATGGTCTGCTTTGCTTCACCAGCCACAGGCCAGGGGCAGTCAGACCCAAGTGGGACATGGGACTAGATGTTAAGCAAAGGCCACTGTAGGCCTATACATGTATTTCACATTCAACAATCTCTCTTTTGCCAAAACCTAACTTTAAGGTTTCCAGTACTAGTTTCATTAATATACAGTGTAAATTTGCTTCTAATTTTAAATTTCTTTGGTGTGAATAGCTCTCAGAAGCTGTAAGGCAGATCTGAGTACCTCATTTCATAGGATATTATACCTAGTATCTCATTCCACACCACCATTGTGCCAAACACATCAATTATGGGAATTTCAGAACTGGAAGGGATATTATTTCTAGATTATGAGTTCTCTGACACTAAGAGTGGAGAGTTACTTGTTATTATTTTAGCTCTAGATTTATTCTCTGTTCCACAATTAATGCTCAATAAATGACTTTTGGAAGACTCTAGTTCAATTTTGATGTCAAAAAGGAAAAGCTGGTTAATGTGAAGGTCACAATTTTACTATAGCATCACCTGTTGATGTATAATTGCTGTAATCTCTCCTGAACATTTTTGTTCAAATTCTTTTGTACCCTCAGATCTCCTTTCCCTACTATCATGAATATTCTAATGTTGTTTTACATCCTGGTCCATAATGTAATTTACATCTCACTATTTTCTAAAGCTTTGGGAAGGATTTAAAAAAAGGCATCACCTCGTATAGCATGGATAATCCATAGGCATCTTCAGAGTTAGTGTTTATGTTGGAGACAACAACTCAGCCCTCTATTAAATTGTCAAATAAATATATTCAATTGTCTTGGTTTTGTAGACCAGTCATCTCTTTGCTACCTTAAGGCTACTCTACTAATTGTAATAGATAAGCATATAAGTGCCTCTTTACCTATATTTCCCTTGGAGATAATCTGCAGCCAAATTTCCAATCATCTTTCTTTTTCTACCTCTTTTTATTGGTAGCATGTAACCCCTTACATACAATAGAGGTGAAAATTTGACACAAGCAACCTTGTCTATATGCCATGAGGAGTAAGTCTGTCTGGTTCTGTAAAATTCAAGCTAGAAACCTTAAGAGATAAGGCTAATCACATTTTGTTAGGTATTGAACATGGTCATGTTCACGTAAAGCCAGAGCGGAGGATATGACACGATAAAGCATTTGAGACCTGAAAAGCTATGATTCATCAGCACACTTGGGCTTGGGGAGAAGGAGGAAAGTGCGCAGATACTTGTACACAGTGAGGCAGAAATGAAAAGAGGAAATGGCTTCAGTTTCTAAGTGTCGCGTTCCAGATCTGTAAAATTTGGATGTGAATTTGTTCCAGTTCCATAAATATTCATAGGATCATCTATGAGCTTTAACAAAACAAACTCCTGTACATACATCAGCATGGATGCCTTTCTGTTGTTTCAATTGAACAACTAATTCATTATAGCTTTTGCAGCTACTGAGCTAAGTCTACCATCCGAACTCCTTTTCTGAAGAGTTTCACGAAAATCTGTCTTTGTACGTTTGTCTATGTTCTTTTGGAGCTAGGATTAGCATTACTGAAGATGACTTTCTTCAAGCTATACTCTTTTCCACTTTTCAACATGACCTTTGGTTATAAGGGCACCTGTTCCATTAGACTCTGAAATATTGATAAGGGGCTCTGCCTAACTGGTGCACCACCAAGCATTGCTAGGCCAGAGTTTGAAGATGAACCTCCTGCTCAATTTTCATTCTGCAAATGCGCTTTGGCTTTAAAGGTCAAGAACGGTACCGTAGGGACTCTTGATTGCATTATCCTGATTCTCAGCTATGAATCACTTTCTTTTCAAAGCTATAGAAGCAGAGGCTCTAAAATAAATTCAGTCCTTACCTCTTATGATATTACCTTCACTACTTTGCTGCCTGGCTAAATGCCTGATATTGGCTGACGTTGGAAAAGATTTTTTTTTAATTCTGTTTTGGAAGAAAAAGCAGAAAAAGTAAAATAAACAAAATACAAATAAGGTTCTTAATCCTCATTTCTAACTTCTATTGTTCGCCAATGATAAATTTTCTGAAACACTGATTATACCTCCATTAAAAGGTCACATCATAACTCCTATGCAATGCAGTCTGTTAATAAATGAATCTTTTCTTCTTTTATTAAGGGACATATAAAACTGCAATATTTATTTCTGCAGGCTAGATTACTTATTTGATTTTAAAAAACTCATATTTTATTGTAGGAAATATATAAACCTAACCTGAAAATAGTGAAGTGTATACATATGAATATGCCTGTGTATACACATAATACAAAATAGTTATTGGAAATATTGTCATACCATGGTTGAGTGTCGCTGTAGAGAAAAAGTATTGCAAGCAACTATTGCTAAGATATAATTAATTCTCTCATTCTTTTATTCACAAAATGTATTTATTTCTTTTGGTCAGTGCACTCATTACAAGTTTAACACCTTTATAAAATCTGCAGCTTTAAAAGACTTGTTTGCTCAAATTTTGTCCAAGATTTTTTTATGTTCAAGTATTTATTACTGGTATCCTGGATTCTCTTTCGTGCACAGTCATATTAGTTGGTCATAATATCTTTCCAGGCAAACATTTCTCATAAGAATTATGTCTGTTCTTTTCTCTGATCTGCTGAATTCTTCTTCATTTTTAATGTGATCTGTCATGGTCATATGGGTTCCTTGTCAGCCTATTATCTTTTTCCCTTTCTCATTCATAGCTATGCTCTTACAGAAACACCCCTTCTCCACTTCATGTATTTCTAGTTAGGAGAGTCACCAATAATCGATGACATTTGCTGTTCATTGACCAATGGAATGGTCACCTTATCCAAGTCAGGCCAACGATTGGCAAGCAGGAATTCAAAGTGGGTTCAAGAAAGAAAATGATAAATCAAGTAGCTTAGCTAAGCTCCAGAGTGTTTTCGTACATTCAGTCAGTAGAAGGGTTCACTCCTGTTTTGATTATTTTAACTCAGCCTCCCCTGAACTCCTGTCACCCTGCTCTTTGTTTTGAGAGATGTGTGAAGTCACTGGCTGGGCAGAGACTGCAGTAGAAATGGAGGTGTAGACACCTCACCTCACACAAATGCTTCCTCTCCCCAGATTTCCCAGGGATGTGTTTTAGGAAGAGGAAATAAAAAAAAGTCTCTCTTCATGGGTGTGAATTGAACATTCACTTGTTGGTTTTGAACTTATTGTTATCACACAAAAGAAATGTCAAAGTCAGGAATTGAAGATGAAAGTCAACTAGTCTAACACAAAATCCTACCCACTTCTCCTCCACCCAGGCAGTAGAATAGAAGAAAAGGAAACAGGAGGGAAAAATACACTGTGAACCCTAATATATTGTGAGCCCCACATTCTCAGGAAAGGGAGTCCATTCCCATCTCATGCCTTCAGAACCTTCTTTATAAAATAAAAGGTGAAAACCTCTGTTTCTAAACTCTGGTGTGCTAGATACTTTGAGTGAGTCTTTAAGTTTATAACTAATATTCTAGGCAAGCTTCATTTATTTAAAAGTGAATAGATTAGTGAGAGAATATGAAAATAAAGAACCTTCAAATCCCCAAGTGGAGTTAAAGCAGAATTCCTGGGAAGACAGCAAACGCCAGAATGCGCTTCTACTCAAACTATTTCTGCTGCACTTTGCAAACCTTGAGTTTTGACTTTAATGGCCTGGTGTTCAACATTTGATAGGTGATAACATTTAAGATATTCTTAACGTGGTTAATAGGATGACTAAGAATTAGATCCTTCCACCGGGCAGACATAAATTAAACTTGCCTACTTCAAACTTACATGTGAGTGAAGGGGCAAATCTCTCCCTTGAGAACTTAGCACCACAAATGGATGGTCATCCAGACTTTTGTGCCAAATCCATGCCACCCGTAAGGTCTGATAAAGAGAACTAATAATTCCTTGTATATAATATATATATAATATCTACATTATATAATATATGTAATGTATTATATATTCTAACATGTATATTTAGAAATATATTCATACGTTTGAAGAACTACTAGAGAAGCTGAGAAATACCGGGTGGGCATGAATTCATGTGCAATTTAAAATAGTTACACATATTAAATAAATTGCACATGAACTTTATGTATAAGAACTTGTATAAGAAGGATAAACAGCAGTATAAAAAATGACCAAGTAGATGTGAGTTAAGAAAAACTTCCAGAAGGCTATATTAACCAGTTCGATGTAGGCATTTCAAAGTGTCTATAAAATCAGCACATTGTACCCCATAAATGCATTAATGTGCACAGTTATTATGATTTAATAAAAAAAACTTCCAGAATTAAATTTAAACTTAATAGTAATCGTCAGATTGAACGTCTAGAATATATCATGGTTCAAGCACCAAATTTGTGCAACTGAAGTGAGAGCTTGATAATTCTAATATAAATCTGATGACATTATCCCAAATGTAATCCAGAGGCACAGAGATGGAAAACAGTGAAATAAATTGTGGAAATTTGGATAATATTTGGATACATATAAAGAAGTTCCAGATTGATCAAGGCAACGAAGGGAATGAGAAGGTTGATTTCCAAACAATGCAAATAAAAACACAGTCCGGCCTCGACACTTCCCAGAACAATTTCAGAGCACAAAAGTAACAGAGTAGTTGGTGAAATTAGTGCATGGGGTTGGAAAAGAGGTCACCTTCAAGCGGAGAGGCAGACTAGCAGGCAACAGCCCCCGTGAAGCTAGACTGTAACGCAGGCACATCTGTGTTGAGTTGGAGAAAAATAACTGTTAACCTAGAATTTTATTTCTGAGAAATTATCTTTTTGAAGGAAGACAAAGACATGTTCAAATAACAAAACAGTTTGCCACCAACTGCACTTCTTCGACATACAAATGGATACTCCAAAGAGGGAAGAGTGAGCAAATACATTTGGAAAAATGGGAGTAAAACTGAGTGAACATTGATTGCATAAAAAAGAACAAAATATTTGTTAAAAGTGCATCCTGCAGTAGGCAGAGTGAGCACTAAAGAAATGGAACACACTTAACACCCCCACAGAGAGGAAAGAGATGATGTCTAAAAAAACGAAACTTGTAACTCTCAGTGGATATGGAAGCTGGGAAAGGTGCGGAGGTTGGTGATGAGATTTTTAATCTCTGGTCCCTCTGCAACTGGAGGGGCCTGGGTCCCCACGACCTTTGCCAGGATCTTCACTGAGGGCAGTTGATGTGAGAAAAAATTCCGATTCAGTTATCTCAGTTGAAATAACTGCTGGGAGCCTGTGAGGGGCAGACATGAAGCCAGCAGCATCTCACTGCAGCCAGCAAGTGCAGCCTGGGGCCATTCTCCCCTAGGGCTCTCTATTCAACCCAAAATCATCAATCAAGTGGACAGCATCATGCACAAACTTAATTTGAGTTATTCAAAGCCAGGTGCCTCACGGAATCATTAACAACCAGAAGAAGGAAAACAAAGAAAGGGAAAATCATGCAGGCACACTGTGTGATTACAACTTAAACTTGACAAGTTGGGGATAAACTTGCTTAGCTCATGTCACTGATTCTACCTATCCCTGGGCAGGACTCAGGCAGTAATAATCTTTGGTTGCTGGGCCTTCTGTTCTCAGCCACCAGGTAAGAATAGGGACATCCATGGCCCAGGAAGGCAGGGGGCACCCAGAATCCTGGGCTGTGGTCTACAGGACCCCCCATACCCTGTGTAGACCACCAGGCTATTGCTGGCCTTGAGGGGTTTGAGGAACTTGGACTCTGGTCCACAAGCCCTCCAGAAATGTCTGGCCTAAAAGACTCTACACATCTGACTTCCACAGACAGTGACGGCCGTCTGCAAACCACTGGAGAGCCACCAGGCACCACAGCAGCCGCCCTCTGAGATCAGAATAAGGACAATCAACACCTTACTACAACTCAGTAGCTACCCTCTGCTGCCGGGGGGCGGGGCAGAGGGGAAACCAAAGTAACTTACACAGTCGTTCTTCAAAATTAACTGGGCAGGGGCAGAGTTCACCCTGGGAAGAGATTCTGGGCAGTGGGGTGGATCTTAACACAGGTGGGTCTTTGTGAAGTTGGTAGATTGGTGAACCCTCCTTTATCAGCTGAAACTTTCATTCTTGTGCAATGTAGAGGCTGAAATTTTTTTTCCTATGAAATGTAGAGACTGCATTTTAAAAATGAGAAGTGTTTTCTATTATAATGATACAATGACAGTATTATGTTTTCTATAATAAATATATTATAAAATATTAAATTTTATTTTGTCATAGGTGGCAAATATCCTCTAGTATAAATCACACAAATCTCTTTTAATGTCTCAATATTATTTCCTGCTGAAAAATAGAATATTGTACAAAAGCTGTCCTCCTCAGCATTTATTCTTACATCTAAATGTGGATTTTCCAATATCAAAAAGTAATTATCAGAGTCAACAAATATTAAAGAGTTCCTGTCCTCAAAAAATTTAGAATTTAAACATAATTCTGCTTATTTCAAAATTTTTCTTATATTTGATGAACACGTGATACCATATTTAGTGAAATGAGCCTAGAAAACTGCCCTTAATAATAATAATATTTGTATTGGAGGCAGGTAACATAAATTGATTAGATAATGAAAAAGCCATTTTATAAATTAAGGATCTAATCAAAGTAATTAGAGCTTGAGTGATGCAGTTATTTGATTTGATTAATTTGGTGCATTATAATGTTTTTATTTAGGAAATCAAAAAGCTCAGGTGAAACTATAACAAGGAAAGCAAAGGAGATAATAAAAGTAAAGCACAGATTTCAGGAAGGTGAAATATTAAAATTGCTCCTATCTGGATATTATGTTAGATTTTTTTTCTAATTATGGGTTTCTTAGAACAAGAATATTGATTTTATTTTTCCAGCTTTGTTGTGGTGTCTTTGATAAGTAAAAATTGAATATATTAACAGTATACCATCCGATGCCTTCATACCCATGTATATATGTATTGTGAAATGTTTATCGTAATCACACCAGTTAACATTCAGTACCTCACATAGTTACTATATTTTTGTGCTGAAAACACTTTAGACATGGTCTCAGCAACCTTCCAGTATTCAGTATTATTAACTATACTCAATGTGCTCTAAAATTGATCTACAGAATGTATCATTCTTTCTTACTGAAAACTTTGTATCCATTGAGCAATATTTCCCCCATCAAATCTTTCCCCTACCCTGACGAGTAGCCACCCCCATTCTACTTTCTGTTTTTATGAGTCTGACTATTTTAGATTTCACATGTAAGTGAAATCATTTAGTGTTGGTCTTTCTGTGCCTGGATGTTTTCATTTGGCATCTTTTTGGTTGAGCCTTAAAAAAAGAAAAGATTTCCCTTCTTTTTAAGGGCTGACCTATATAGCATATGAATCTGTATGTATATGGTGTATATATAAACATGCACCACAGTATCTATCTGTATATCCATGGTGTATACATAAACACGCACCACAGCGTCTGTATATCTATGGTGTATGTGTAAACACGCACCACAGTGTCTGTATATCCATGGTGTATGTGTAAACATGCTCCAGAGCGTCTGTATATCCATGGTGTATGTGTAAACACGCACCACAGCATCTGTATATCTATGGTGTATATGTAAACACGCACCACAGCGTCTGTATATCTATGGTGTATATGTAAACACGCACCACAGCGTCCGTATATCTATGGTGTATACGTAAACACGCACCACAGCATCTGTATATCTATGGTGTATATATAAACACATACCACAGCATCTGTATATCTATGGTGTATACGTAAACATGCACCACAACATCTGTATATCTATGGTGTATATATAAACATGCACCACATTGTTTCTTCATCAGCAGACCCTTGCCTTGTTTCCATATGTCTGCTGTTGTAAATGACGCTGCAGTGAACACAGGAATGAAAATATCTGTTCGACATACGGATTTTATTTCTTTTTTTTTTTTTTTTTGAATTTATTTATTTTTTTATTGTGGAGAAGGGGCAGGGAAAGAAGGTAGGGGAAGAGGTGAGTGACAGGGTCGGGCCAGTGGCATGGTACCACATTGGCTGTATCTAGGTAGAGGCAGTTTCAGGCTAATTTTTTTTTTTTTTTTAGTGTTAAATCATAGCTATGTACAGTAGTGCAATCAAGGGGAACAATGTGCTGGTTTCATAATCAGTCTGAAATAATCTCATCAAAGTGTTCAGTGTAGCCTTCGTGGCATTTTCTTAGTTATTTTATGTAGACATTTGTATTCTGCATTTAGTAAGTTTCACCTGTACCCATTCTAAGATGCACCGTAGGTGTAGTCCCACCTATTACTTTCCCTCCATCCTGACCTCCCCCCACCCTTCCCCTCCCTTGGCCCTTTCCCCACATTCTTGTGCTATAGTTGGGTTATAGCCTTCATGTGAAAGCTATAAATTAGCTTCATAGTAGGGCTGAGTACATTGGATACTTTTTCTTTCATTCCTGAGATACTTTGCTAAGAAGAATATGTTCCAGCTCCATCCATGTAAACATAAAAGAGGTAAAGTCTTCATCTTTCTTTAGGGCTGCATAATATTCCATGGTATACATGTACCACAATTTGCTATCCATTCGTGGGTCGATGGGCACTTGTGCTTCTTCCATGACTTAGCAATTATGAATTGGACTGCAATAAACATTCTGGTACAGATGTCTTTGTTATATTGTGATTTTTGGTCTTCTGGGTATAAACCTAGTAAAGGAATTATAGGATCAAATGGCAGGTCTATTTTTAGGTTTCTAAATATTCTCCAAACAGCCTTCCAGAAGGAACATATTAGTGTGTATTTCCACCAGCAGAGTACATCCATGTCAACATCTCTGGTTTTGGGATTTTGTTATGTGGGCTACTCTTACTGGGGTTAGGTGATATCTCAAAGTAGTTTTGATTTGCATTTCTCTGATGATTAAGGATGATGAGCTTTTTTCATGTGTTTGTACATTCTGCATCTGTCTTTAGAGAAGTATCTCTTCAAGTCCTATGCCCACCCTGAGATGGGATCACTTGTTCTTTTCTTGCTTATACGTTTGAGTTCTCTGTAGATTCTGGTTATTAAACCTTTATCAGAGGTATAACCTGCAAATATTTTCTCCCATTCTGAGGGCTATTTGCTTGATTTACTTACTATGTTCTTGGCTGTGCAGAAGCTTTTTAGTTTGATCAGGTCCCAGAAATGTATTTTTGATACTGCTTCAATT
>CAUYPK010104520.1:0-15740 GCA_963574355.1 Loris lydekkerianus | reverse complement strand
AAGTTTGACTACGCGCTCGGAGATCGCTCCTCAGAGGTCCCTCCTCAGAAGCAGCATAACAAAATCCAAACTTGGCAAAGAGCCACAGTATACAAAATAATGATAAGAGGCAAAGAGCCGAAATTCATTTTGGCCGGGAGCCGCATGCTGCTCTAGCTGCGTGTTCGCCACCCCTCCAATAGAGAGTTAAGGAACATAGTTGAGGTCAGTCACATTGAGGTCAATAGAATGATGGAAATGGATTTCAAATCCTGGTCTTTCAGTTAAAATGCTTTCCTGAAAACTATTATCTGCACTGTACACAGCTATTGGAGAAAAAAATACCTGGTAATAATATCCTGAAAAAAGTCCTGTTCGTGGTGGTGTTTGGCTGGAGGTCATTATGAGGAGAAATCTTACTAGTGTCTTTGATTCTTCAGTTTAATTTAGAGATGTTATAATAAGCTAATTACAATAGTAGGACAGAATTAGAAATGATTAAAAATATACTTACATCTCTGATAAATCTCATGTTTTAGTTATGTTGTATACTGTGCTCCCTACTGTTGTTTAAAAATGTATTTTATTACCATAGTTATTATTACTTAAAATGACTTCTAGAATCTGTAGTTATTAATGTTAAATAATAATAGTAAAAATAAATATAAATTCAAGAGGGAGTTCTTTCAAAATTTGGTCGGAACCACATTTAAATGCACATGTTGGGTGGGCATGGTGGCTCATGCTTGTAATCCTAATGCTCTGGGAGGCCAAGGTGTTTGAGACCAGCTGAACAAGAGCGAGACCCTAGGTCTACTAAAAATAGAAAAAATGATCTGGGCTTTGTGGTGCAGCCCTGTAGTCCCACCTACTCAGGAGGCTGAGGCAAGAGGATTGCTTGAGCTCAAGAGTTGGAGGTTGCAGTGAGCTACAGTGATGCCACTGCATGCTAGGTAGGGCAACAGAGTGAGACTCCCTCTCAAAAAAACATGTGCATGTTAAATTAATAATTGTTATAGGATTGTATGGAAACCTTGGTTCAGTGTGAAAGAGGCTTATTACTAATGTGGTTTTTCGATTAAATTCTGTGTAAAATTCTATAGCAAAATATATACATTATCCCATCATCTTTTGTTTTTATCAGACATATTTAGGAAAATTAGAGGATTTTAAGAAGTGATTTTTTTAAACGTGAAAACTTACTTGCTGTTGAGCTGTTAGGAATTTTTACTAGGAAAAATCATTTGTGACAACAAGTGAAAAATGGCTGAAATATATTAACTTTCATTGGTTTGCTAAAGCTATATTTTAAAATCAGTACTTTTTTTGGAGGCAAATAATGACATGAAGTTTGTAATAATATTTCGTACTGCTTAACTGATAGAAATTTCAACATTTTTAAAAAAATAAAGCTTGCTTTTCTACAATGATAATTTTTTAAGTTAACAAATTATCATCGTTCCCTAAACATTCAATTTACTGGGTGCTTTTTTTTGGGGGGGGGGGGGACAGTGCATTAAGCTGTTGCCCGGGGTAGTGTACTGTGTCATCACAGCTCACATCAACCTCCAACCCCTGGGCTCCAGCGATTCTCCTGCCTCTGCCTCCCAAGTAGCTGGGACTGCAGGAGCCTACCACAATGCCCGGGTATTTTTTGGTTGCAGCCGTCATTGTTTGGTGGGCCCGGGCTGGATTCCAACCTGCCATCTCAGGTGTATGTGGCTGGCGCCTTAGCCACTTGAGCCACAGGCACCGAGTCTACTGGGTGCTTTTTAAATTTAACTCTCTTGCATTTGATATTGTTTACCAGTCCTTACATCTCTTTCCTTTTTCCTCCACTAATTATGCAGACTGGGTTATCTTTATATCCTTCTTTTAATTCTTTTTGTTTTTTCCCAGCTTTAATCTTCTGTCACCTCCTTAAGTGAACATTGCCTAGTGTTTAATTCTGGGTTATCTCTCTTTTTCCCTGCCTGAGTTCATTTACTATGCCTTCAACTATTATCTTTAAGATGCGTAGTTGACTTAAAATAAACATCTGTAATGTGGTTCATGTCCTTGAATTTAAATCTTGAATTTCTAACCATCTGCTGGAAATTTCATTAGCATATCTTACTAGCTTTAACTTAGCATGTGTAAACCAAATCTTTCCAAACCAGCCAACTGTCCAGGATTTAGCTTTCAGGCCTTAAAATTTTCATTATAATTGCTTCTTCTTGCTACACACCCAATTAGACACAAAATTTCGTGAGTTTTTAGAAAATATATTTTTAAAAAATTCTAGGTTGAATGAGGAAAGAATAATCTTTTCCAAAAATGATAGTAGAATAATCTGTTCAAATGCAAGAAATTAAACCTTGACTTTTGTACTATTTGCAAAATTTCAGTGGAATGTAGACTTAGATGTGAAAGAAAAAAGCTATAAAAATATTCTAAAATTAAGTATCGAAGAAAATATTTGTGATCTTGGGTTGGGAAAGATTTTTTTAGATATGATGCAAAAAGCACAAACAAGCAGGGTGTGATGGCTCACACCTGTAATCTTAGCATAGGGCAGGAGGATCCGTTGAGCTCAGGAGTGTGAGACCCTGCTTCTACTAAAACTAGAAAAAATGAGCCAAGCATGGTGGTGCGCTGTGTAATCTCAGGTGGTGGCAGGAGAACAGTTTGTACCCAGCAGTTGGAAGTTGCAGTGAGCTATCAAGGCAATGTGGCACTCTAACTGGGGCAGCAAAGTAAGACTCTGTCTCAGGAAACCTCCCCTAAACCCTACAAACAATAAATGGATGAAAAATTGATGAAAATTTTATAAATTAGACTTCATAACAATTTAAAACTTTTGCTATTAAAATGCCATTAAGAAAACTTAAAAAAAAAAAAAAACAGATTGGGGAAAATATTTCTAAAACATGTTTGATATAGCTGGGTGTTGTGGCAGGCGCCTGTAGTCCCAGCTACTTGGGAAGCTCAGGCGAGAGAATCACTTAAGCCCAAGAGTATGAGGTTGGTGTGAGCTATGACGTCACGGCATTCTACAAAGGGTGAATGAGGTGAGACTCTGTCTCAAAGAAAAAAAAAAAACAACGTAAAAAAACATGTTTGATAAAGGACTTATTTTTTTATCAAGTGTGTATGAACAATCTTATAATTCAATAATAAGAAAACAAACTGATTTTAAAAATGGACTAAATATTTGAATAGACACTTTCTCAGTGATTATATCTATGAACAGATGAATGGCCAGTAACATGAAAAGATGCTCAACATCATAGACGTAGAAAAATGCAAATTAAAACTCAGAGAGATACTACTACATACCCAAGGGAATGACTAAGATCAAAAAAACTGAAAATACCAAAATTTGATGAGGATGTATAGAAATTGCAGCCTTCATGTACAACACACATTACAGCATCTTGTTGGAATGTAAAACAGTATAGCCACTTCATGCTTTGAGGACCAGTTTAGCAGCTGCTGAAAATGTTAAACAGAAATCACTGGACCTGGAAGTTCTACCCATAAGATATATCAAAGAGAATTGAAAACATATGTCCACACAAAAACCTGTAAATGAAGGTTAATAGCAGCATAATTGATAAATAGGCAAGAAATGGGAACAACTTAAATATCCAGCAATAGGTGAATGAGTAAACAAATTGTGGTATTTTCATAGAGTGGAGTCTTACTAAGCAATAAGAAAACAAACTGCTCACTGGGAGATGCATCTACAAAGATGACTCTCAGAAACATTATGTTAAGTGGAAGAAGCCAGACACAAAAGTCTACATATTGTATGATCCATCTATATGAAATTTCTGATTAGGAAAACCCATAGAGATAGAAAAGGAATTGGTGGCTGCCGAGTGAGGAGTGGGAGTGGGGACTGACTGCAGAAGGGCATTAGGAAACTTCTTGGGTGACAGAAACATTATAAAGCATGGTTGTGGTGATACGGTACTTGAAAACAACTATATGGTTTCACTAATACACATGTAACTTTATGAAAGTGGGTGAATTTTATGGTATGCAAATTATTTCATAATCACAATTTCATAACATATTTCATAAGTTTATGAATTTGAAAATAATTCTAGAGCTTATTGAAAATAAAAAGGAATTAAAAAAAACAGGAATTCATGATTCCACACTAATAATATGCCAGTATGTAAATGAGGATGAAGGAAAGGTTCTTCCTTACAATAGAATGATAAATAAGTGCTGACTGGTAAATCAATATATGTATGTTGTGAGTGGCGAAATCAGAAAATTAGCATTTTTGCAGCCATCTAGAATCAAAGATTGGATCAGTCAGGAATCACAAATGGGTGCTAAACCTAGGAGGAGATTTTGATCAGGAATAGGATATTGACATGGTCTGAAAGTATCTTCCCACAGTCTGCTTATTGTTACCAGGTAACAATAGTTCTGAAATCGGATAGCTTGACCAGGTAATCAAAAATAACATTCCTAATAAGGGGCAGGTGGATATCATGTGCCTCTCTTAGTGGCAGTTTGAGAAAGACATAACTTCACCTGAGATGTATTTCTGCTGAGAACTTGAATTTAGTCATGAAGAAACATTAGGTAAATCTAGGATGAGGAATGTTTCATTAAAAAGGGGTAAGGAGAATAGATAGATTTCAGATGTCATAGAAGACAAAGATTGTGGAGATGTTCCAAACTGAAGAAAGCTAAAGAGACATAACAATATATACTATCTAACCTATTATAGAATCCTGAACTGGAAAGAGAAAAAAATCCTCAACTACAATTGAGTCAGTTGACAAGATTGGAATATGGACAATGTATTAGATTAAAAAATCCCCCAGTGTTACAGAAGTTGATAAAATGGGGTAAGGAACCTGTAGCCTCAAGGCTACATGTGGCCCTCCAGATCCCCGAGAGCAACCCCTCAACTAAATCCAAACTCCTTCAATGATTTGTTTTATAAAAATTAGATTCATTCAAGAGGCTGAACTCAATGATGTAGAGGGCCACATAGTGAAAAGAATGATAGTGTGTGTACAAGCAAAAGATAAAGCAAATGGGGAAAAATCTTAACAACTGGGGCTTGGTAAAAGCTTTTTGGGTATTCTGGGTACTATTCTTATTCTTGTAACTTTTCTTTAAGTTAGAAATTATCTGCAATCGTTAAAATACTTCTTTTAAAATACTTTTCTTTTGAAAAAAGCATTTTGACTTAAGGATTAGGGATTTTTTGTTTTGAGACGGAGTATGTATGTATATACAGATGATAGTAGTAGTAGTTGTTTTCCTTTTTTTTTTTCTTTTCAAGTATTTTCAAGTATATTGTAGGCTTTTTAAGGGAATTGACAAAGAAAGGTAAGCATAGTTATGACCAAGATTAAGTTTGAAGTTGTCAGATAAGTGAGATTTAATACAAATGTGGACAAAGCCTGAATATTAATAATTAAGCTAAAAATGCTATGATATAGTTGAGCTCACTGAGGATTATTTTTTAAAGAATCTGCAAAATGGCTGATAATTTGGATGAATTTATTGAAGAACGAAAAGCTAAATTGGCCAAAGACAAAGCAGAATTGGAAAGTGATCCACCTTACATGGAAATGAAGGTAAAGTTAATAATTTTCTTTCAGTGTGTTTCATAAAAACTGACTTTGAAGATTGCTACTTCTGTGAGTTACAATATTCTTTTTCATACTTTAGTTTGGCCGTGCTTTAATTCTGACTCTGAGAGTTGACTGCAGATAAGATTTCAGAGATTTTGAATGCATTTTTTTGTGGTGTTTTATATTTCATAGTGTTTTTTCTTCTCTCATTAGTTTTAATAAATAATTTTTTGCTTCATAAAATGATTAGAACAGTTTTAGTACAAAGAACTTCCAGAAGGTAAACATAAGAGATATAAAAGCAAGTTCTTACATTCTATGTGAAAAAGTTCAATTTAATAAATCAGTTAAAATTTTTTGAAATCTACAAAAATGAATTTATTAGAGTAGTTATTATTGGCTTTTCAGAATATAAATTTCTTAAAATGATTGTAAAGCTTATAAAACTTGTTTTGGTGAGTGATTTATCAATTTAACAAATCCTTGTTAAGAATATAGTACTCAACTGTTTGTACTCTCACATTAACTGGAAAAAAAAAAAAAAAAAAAAAAGAATATAACATGAATGTAGATAGATGTAGCACCTTCTCCCAGGGCTTTGTATGTAATAAGATATATCATGTAGATTAATTGTGTCTTATGGGTTCGTCGTAATGAGAGTAACCATATATATTTGCCCAAGACAATCCTGGTTTACCTGTTGCCCAGTGTCTATCTGGTTTAGCATTTGTCCTGGAAAATTGTATCCAGGTTGATATGATAAATAGCATGGACACCCTATTTATAAAGTAATTTTACTCACATAGCTGACATTTACTGAGTGCTGTGGAGAAGGCATATTCTTTTTTTTTTTTTCTTTGTTTTTGAGACAGAGTCTCCTTATGGTAGAGTGCTATGGCCAGCTCGCAGCAACCTCACACTCTTGGGCTTAAGTGATTCTCTTGCCTTTGCCTCCCTAGTAGCTGGGACTACAGGTGCCTGCCACAACATTTGGCTATTTTTTTTTTTTGTTGTTGTTTTTGTGGTTGTCATTGTTGTTTAGCAGGCCCAGGCCGGGTTCGAACTCACCAGCCCTGGTGCATGTGGCCGGCACGCCCTAACCACTGAGCACTGGTACTGAGCCCGAAGGCATAGTTTTAGAGGTTATATTTTATGTTTATGATATAAGTGCTGGTATTGTAATTTTCTAGATGAGTAAGCTGCAAATTAAGCTATGAAACTAAGACACTAGAGTTGGCAGAATTAGGCCTTTGGTTAATTCCTCAAACCTTTACACTTAAATTTTTCTTCTTGAATCTACTATGTAATTTTGTCAAGCTGTTTAATTAAAGTTTTGAGATGAATTATATATTTTGTGGCTTTTTCCCCAGCTGCTTTTGTAAATTTTATATCTTTTTCAGGGAAAGACATCAGAGAAGCTTTCTGAAAATAGCAAAATATTAATCTCTATGGCCAAGGAGAACATACCACCAAACAGTCAACAGACCGTGGGCTCCTTAGGTGGGTCATTAGGCATATCTTAAACTGATATTAAGATATCCTTAGCAGGCTATTGTGAAAGAGGTTTCTCTTCTCAAAAAAAAAAAAGGTTTCTTTGGAATCCTGGTAGGTTTCTTTTCTAGAATCTTATATATGACAATATGGTCTACATATGAAATATGACTCATACTGAGAACTTAGTGCTTGTTTTATGTGATGCTGTTTCAGTTATGATTTATGGAATTCAGAGCAGGTAAAATGTAACTAAAAATTGAAAACATTGAATGGAATTTGTATGTGGGAGAGAGGAAATAGAATAGTTATTCTATAGGAATGGTGGGCTTACTTTTCTTTAAAAATGTAAGAAATATACTTAATGGCTACAAAATGCTGTTTGAGAAAAGACCGTTTTAATTGTTGATGACCATACTGGAATTATAAAGAAGTTAATAATACAGCTACATTGATGCTTTGTTTGTGGTTTGGTATAAAAATATTTAGAAACATTTAACCACATTTTGTTTTGTTCATGGGTATACATTTTTCAAAAGAAAATGTATGAGTATTTTTAACATGCATTGTGAATTATTGACGATGACTAAAACTTTTTCACCAAAAAGAAAGTCAAAATGATAGTTCTTTTGTTTAAGCATTGTTCTCATATGGATGGTTTTTCCTGGCTATTGGTATACTCCTGAATTATTATTAGTTCCTTTGCCTTTGTATGACACTGTATACAAAGGGATGTTGGGCATGAGATTGAATAGTTAGTTCTGTGTGTCTCTAGTACAGTGATTTTTCAGCTGGTGTGCCGTAGCACACTGTTCTGATGTGCCGTGAGAGGATCTTAGGTGTGCTGCGAACATTTTTAAAGATCATTAATTAAATGATTTTTGAAAGAAGTTTAAAGCACAGTAAGCATATTCTTTTTTTAACTCTTTTTTTGATCAACATAATTTAAGTGTCCCACAGAAGTTTAACTATAGGTTCAATTGTGCCATGAGTTAAAAAGGTTGAAAAACTGCTCTAGTAGAAAAACAGCTTGAAATGAATGACCTACTTTTAGTATCAGATATATAGATAACTTTCGATTTTGATTCTTTGACAAATTATTAGTTGCTATACAATTTTAATAAAGTATTACATTTTTGGTAAAGTTCCCCCTCTAAGACTCTCAAATTTCTTTTTTCCTTTTTAAAATTTTATTTACCAGTCTTCTCTGTATCATTCCAATTTTCATATTGGTGTAAGTGCTGCCAAAGTGAGCACTCTCTGTTTCTTTATCTATAAAATTTAGTTGGATTGCTGTATTTTGCTGTATATAATGTGCATTGTTTTGCCCAAATATTTGAGGGAAAAATAAGGTTGTGCATTCTACATGGGTAGTATGGCTCTAGAGCGGGGAAGCCCTGCAGGTCTCCCAGGGCTGCCATGCCCTACCTCTTGGGTCCACTGAGCACATGGGGTCCAGGCCAGTAGCATCCATGATCCAGTGGACGTAGGCTGAAGTGGCCTCCACCAAGTGCTGTGATAGGGGAGTGGAGGCAATAGTAGGGCTGGCAAAGCAGATGATAGCTGTGTATGGTGAGTGCTGAAGCCATAGGCCTGGCTGTGCAAAGGGTACTGGCAGCCTTTCTCAGGCCCTGGAGACCTGCTTTGGCTGCTTATGGACTCAGTGGCCTCCGAAGCTCTTGCCCTGATGGCCTTGCAGCAGCACTGAAGTGGGCAGCCTTCAAACAGCAGGCAGTTGCAGGAAGGCAGTGAGATCTGTTTGTTTACAAGGATGCTCTTCCCAGATACATGTTTTCTGGCCAAGAGGTGGCCACTTTCTCTAGGGCATTTTTAGGCTGTTCTCAGACTCCTGAGCTCAAATAATTCTCTCACCTTGGCCTCCCAGATTGCTAGGATTATAGGTGTGAACCATGGTGCCTGGCCCCAAATACACAGACTATATTTCTGTATATTAGCAATGAATAATCTGATAATGAAATCAAGTAAACAATCCCATTCATAAAACCAACTAATAGAGTAAAATACTTTTAAGACTAATTAAACAAAAAGTGCAAGACTTATACATAGAAAACCCCAAAATATGGCTGAGAGCATAAATGTCTAAATAAATTCCATTTTTGTGGCTTAGATGTCTCTCAACATTTTTTAGGATTGTCAAAGCAAAGAAAAGATGTGCATACCATATTGGAAGCTATGTGATGACAAAGCAATCAATGTTGAGCTTATCCTTTGTAAATTCTCTGTGTTACACAGGAAGAAGGCATTTTAATTCTCAGTGCTTCTGATGTTTTATATTAAATACCGTATATACGCGAGTATAAGCCGAGTTTTCTTTGGCACAAAATTTGTGCTGAAAACCCCAACTCGGCACAAATTTTGTGCCGGAAAAAACTCGGCTTATACTCGAGTATATATGGTATTTGTTTCACTATTTTTTAATGACCTTTTTTAATGTTTTGAGAAAAATTTGTGAAGGTCATAGAACAATTGTAGTCAAACCCCAGCCACCCACCTTTTTGAAGACAGGTCTGTCTCTGTTGCCCAGGCACAATCTTAGCTCATGTAACCTTAATCTCCTGGGTGCAAGTGATATTCCTGCCTCAGCCTGATGAGTAAGTAGCTAGGACTACAGGTGTACACCACCACACCTGGCTAATTTTTTCAGTTTTTTCTAGAGAAGGGTTCTTGCCATGTCGCCCAGTTTGGTCTCAAATTCTTGGGCTCAAGTGATCTTCCTGCCTTGGCCCCCAAAGTGCTGGGATTATAGGCGTGCACCCTATGGATTTTTAAGATTGCTTTGCTGTATTTGCTTGCATGGTCATTTTTATGGTCCTGCAGCACCATGCAAAGTGAGATGTACTGTGCATGTATCATGTTTAAACGGGTCTTATTCCAGGAATACGAGATTCATTTAATATTTGAAAATCAATCAGTATAATTTATCATATTAATAAAATAAAGGTAAGAAATCATGATTATTGATAAATGTAGAAAAAGCATTTGAAATTAACACCATCATGATAAAAATTAAATAGAAGCCAATTTCTTTAATCTGATAAAGTAGCTATAAAAAAATGCTACATCTGGGCAGTGCCTGTGGCTCAGTGAGTAGGGCGCTGGCCTCATATACCAAGGGTGGTGGGTTCAAACCCGGTCCCAGCCAAACTGCAACAAAAAAATAGCTGGGTGTGGTGGCAGGCACCTGTAGTCCCAGTTACTCAGGAGTCTGAGGCAAGAGAATCGTCTAAGCCCAAGAGCTGGAGGTTGCTGTGAACTGTGACGCCACGCAGACTATCGAGGGTGACAAAGTGAGACTGTCTCTTAAAAAAAAAAAAAAAAAAGCTACATCTAACATCATACTTAATGTTGAAATATGGATTGATTGCTTCTTCTTTGCATTGAGGAACAACACAGAATTGTCTATCATTACCTATCATTACTTTTTAAAATATTATACTGGAAGAACGAATCACAATAAGTCAAGAAAAAAGGTATAAAATTTGGAAAGGAAGAATAAAACTCATTATTCACAGATTACATGATTAGTTAGAAAATCTCAAAGAATCTACAGACTATTAGAATTAGTAGTCAATTTCACAAGGTTACCTAATTGATATAGGGATACACAAATCAATTTTATTTCTATATAATGGCAATGAACGACTGGTAAATGAAATTATTATCTAAAAAAATGCATTTAGAAGGTTCGGGGCCCATAGCTCAAGGAGTAGGGCACCGGCTACATACACTGAAGCTGGCGGGTTTGAGCCTGGCCCAGGCCTGCTAAACAACAATGACAACTACAAAGGAAAAATAGTCAGGTATTGTGATGGATGCCTGTAGTCCCAGCTATTTGGGAGGCTGAGGCAAGAGAATTGCTTAACCCCAAGAGTTTGAGGTTGCTGTGAGCTGAGACACCATGGCACTCTACCAAGGGTGACATAGTGAGACTCTGTCTCAAAAAAAAAGAAAAAATACATTTACAACCATATTGGAAATACCTAATACTTCGGAATAAATCTAACAGAATATGTGCAAGATTTGTACAAACTTTGCTGAGGGCATTTAAGGAAGCCCAAATAAAAGGAAAGAGGTACCATTTTCATGGGTTGTTATGATTCAGTATTATTAAGATGTCAGTTTCCCTTAAGTTATTGGTAGAGTCAATGCAGTACCAGCAGGCTTCTTGATAAATTGATTTATAAGGTAGTAAAAACCTATAGAGCAACAATAATCTTGTAGAAAAAGGTAGAAAAGGAACAAAGAGCATTTAAATTATTGCATATCAAGACATATGATTTAAGATAGTTTTGGCATAAGGTTAGGTGTTACAGACTATTGGAACAGAATAGAGGGCACAGGAACAGACCCAACTCATATACTGTTATCTGATTTATGGCATAGGTGTTTCTATAATTCAATAGATTAATTAGATAGCTGCTATACCAAAAAAATGAATAAATAAACCTTGGACCTGGGGCTACAGACAAATTACTTTAACAGGGGTCATTGAAGAAGAAAAAGAAGAAAAAAAAAAAAAGCAAGAAAAGAAAATAGTGACTAATTCTCACATAAATTGGATTTAATTTTGACCAAAGTACATTACTTAAACATTAATTTTTAATTTAACTTATTAATATGTTGTTTAGGATATTGCATCGTCATCTATAAGTGAAATATGTTTGTAATTTCCCCTTTAAAATAATACATTTTCTCCAATTTTAATATCAGGTGTACCCAGATCAAGTAGAATGATTTCGAAGATTTCTTCTTTTTCTTTTGTCTATAAGATTTGGCATGATCTGTTTTTTTAAATTATCTTTTACTTTTATTTATAAATATTAGTTGTCTGTTTTTTGAGACTTAAAAAAAAAAATAAGAAGTTAACTGATGACTCCATACTGAATCTCAGAGTCAAAGCATTCTGTAATAGACATACTCTTATTTGACAATGTGAATGTTACTTTCTTTGCATTCTTATTATTGCTTAATATTGTGATGCAGCAATTGTCTGATTTCTTTTCTGAATGTATTTATGTTCATTCGTTTTTTACGAGGTTTTTGTTTTTGTCCTTATCTTAAGCATTGTTATTGTTATTAAATTTTAAGCCTTTATAATTTTGTTAAGGCAAAAAATGGAAACCTAATAAACACATATATATGTAAAAATTAAAAAAAAAAAAAAGAGGGGTCATTGACCTAAATGTGAATCTAACACTATAAAGTTCTTAGATAAAATGTAGGAGAATGTCTTTAAGGCTTTGTTGGGGTGGAGGTGGGAGTTGTTGGGGGCGGGGGGAGAGGTGTTAAGGCTTCATATTCAGGACTTGAAAAGTACTAACCATGAAGTAGTAGTTTGATGAAAGGGACTTTGTTGAAATGAGGAACTTTTCATGAGAAGATATAATTAAAATGGTGAACAGGGAGCCACAGGGCAGGAAAATATATTTGCAGTTCATATATCTGAAGGATATGTGTGTATATCTATATCTACATATCTTAATACTATAAAAACACATGTAATATATATCCTTTCTATATATCTATATAGCCTGCAAGTCAGTAGGAAAAAGCAATTCAATTTAAAAAATGGACAAAGGACTTGGATAGGTATTTCTCAAAAAAGGCATCCAAATGCAGAAAGCAAATTAATTAGAATTAATTAATTTGTATTCTTTGAAGTATTCTTTGAAGTATTTTATTTAAGCCACAACTGCTGTAGAAAACAAATACACGTAATAGTTGTAATTCTGAAGTATATTGTTAACTATCTTAGGGCCATTGATGTTGTACATGATGATGTGACATCACTTCATATGACCCTAACATGACACTAATGCTTTACTTGCCACTAGAACCATCAGAGGACAGCAGCTCACTAAGTGAGTCTCCCCATGTCTCTAAGCTCATTACATCAGTTGAGATGCCATTGCTAATGCGTAGTTAAAAATGAGTAGTATATTTAGATTGTTCTATATGGTTCTTAATTTTATTTCTGTGACCTACCTTTAATGCCATACCAGGTGATAAAGAATAAGAATTAAAAAGTTAGTGTTTTCTGTTGACTAAACATTAAGTTAATAAAATTACAAATAATTTGGAAGGCATTATATATTGTTACTTATCTGCAAAGGTAATGTATTATAATTATAGATAATTATTACGATAATTGATAGTACTATAATAATTATAGTACAATTATACAATATAATACAATATACAATAGTATAAAGGAAATACTCTTGGTAAATAAAAATTGAACTTAATGTAAGTAATAATTTATAAATGAACCTGAATCATGGTTTTCTTTCCATTCTTACATATAAACCCATCAAGTAGCATTTTGAAGCCATAAGTAAAAAAATGAACAAAAAAGTAGTACAAGCGACCTTAAACACATGACTTTTTAGAAAGTAAATTGCTTGTTCATGACATGGGAAAGCTGTGCCTACTAGGAAGTCTCATCCTTCCACTATTGTTGTCTTTGTGACTGTATGTGAAAGAGATATGTAGCTTTGGTTACCAGTTATGAATGCTGCACTCTTTATGCAGTCAGAGTGCTAAAAGCACAAATGAAATTTTAGGAATGGTGTGTTTATTCTTACCCCGTCTTATTCCTTTCTCTTGTTGTGGGTTCATTCACATTCATTCACCCATTTTGACGAAGATTATCTTGATTAAAAGTTGAGTGCCTCACATTATAGAATGGAATAAAATATGGTCTTGTTTTAATGATAGTTTTATAGTTTAGTTTCATATGTGATACTTAATTCCAAACATGAGAATCCAAACTGTTACTCTCCTTGGGCTTAAATTCTGTACCTTTAAAAATGACATTTAGATTCCTTTGTGAGGAAAGTTCCTTTCAAGGATGATTTAAAATTTCAAGCATATGGAATGCTTTAGATTCTTTGGAAGGCAGGGAAGCTCCATGCCCCTCCCCCATGACTTGTTCAAGGATTGGGCAAGTCATGGGGGTGGGGCATGGAGCTTCCCTTCCTCCTCTGGGCAAGCAGAGTTGGGAGCATGTCTCAGAGGTGTCCCTAAGGTGTCCCCTATCCTCAAATAGTTAAATATGCCAGACGTGCTTATCAAGAGAATACCATAGTGTTTACAGTGGAATTTAGTATTTTGTAAAAATCCTGAAGACAGCATATACTTGGTTGGTATTTTTAATCCAGTCATCAGTCTGTGTCTCTTCAGTATGGAATTCAAGCTGTCACATTTATTGAGAGGATTGATAGGTAGGATAGAGTTTGGTTCTTTTTGTTGTGTGGGGTGCTGTTGCCTTGTTTTATCATGTGGCCTATTGTAGTAGGCAGGCTTTGTTCTTTAGCTTCCAGGTGTCTTTATTTTGCTGGGAGACCATTGAGTTGGTCTGTGTATATTACAGGTCTGAGTACTTCCTGAAGAGCAGGTCTTTTAATGGCATATTCCATCAGTGTTTGCTTATCAGTAAAAGATTTGTTTTCTCCATTGAATATGAAATGTAGTTTTGTAAGACATAGGATCCTAGGCTGGCACTTGTTTTGTTTAAGAACATTGAAGGTAGTGGGGCGGCGCCTGTGGCTCAAGGAGTAGGGTACCAGCCCCATATACCAGAGGTGGCGGGTTTAAACTCACAATCAACACAGAATACTGGATACTCCTGGTCACCAAAATGTGATTTCGCCCCACTAAGTAATCCTTCAGTGGATTCTTCAGCAAAGTATCCTATTATCAGTCCAATTCTGTTGCTGTCTTCTTGGAGAGTGTCACATCCCACCAGCTGAGGGCTCAGTTCCACAAGACTGCCCCTACTTCAGATGCCAATTACCATTGGTACTTCTGACCAACTGGCTACAAAGCATGGTTTTTACAACCCTCACCTTGGGATTGATTAATTTGTTATGAGAGCTCATAGAACTGTAGAGGGAGACGTAATGTACATGTGCCAGTTTATTATAAAGAATACAGATGAACAACCAGATGAAGAGTTGGATTGGGCAAGTCCTGGGTGAGGGGCATGGAGCTTCCCTGCCTCCTCTGGGCCTGCCACTCTGCCGGCAACTCAGAAGTTCATCATATTGTTTTCATAGACCTGGATTTCTATTAAAATCAGTAAAGATCCATTCATGTTCATTCTGCTTTGGACATTTGCCCCTGAAATATTTGAGTGATGTAATAATGCAGTGATATGACACATTCATGTTAAGTTCTCATCATTTAGCTGCATTGTGAGGAATAAGGGACAAAAAAAGTGATTTTCATGGTAGTTTATAAACTGTAGTCAGTTATTTCATTTTAGAGTCCTTTTAATTGAATCTTTTTTTTAAATATTTAAATCATAGCTGTGTACATTAATGTGATCATGGGGCACCATATACTGGTTTTATAGACCATTTGACATATTTTCATCACATTGGTTAACATAGCTTTCCTGGCATTTTCTTAGTTATTGTGTTAAGACATTTATATTCTACATTTACTAAGTTTCACATGTACCCTTGTAAGATGCACTGTATCTCACCTATTTTTTTATTGGGTTGTTGGACCTTGTCTTATTGATTTGTACAGGCTGTTTATATATTAAGGGCTTTATCTCTAAATACATGCAAATATTTTTCTTGGTTTGTTATTTGACTTTTGCTTGGTTTTCCTGCTTTGTTATTTGTCATGCTTATTCCTAATACTTCCATG
>CAUYPK010104517.1:0-25476 GCA_963574355.1 Loris lydekkerianus | reverse complement strand
ATTCATGGGCAGCAAGGTCAGGAAACAAATACCAGTCACTTCACGAGAGCCTTAATACAACTGCACAATGTGACCCAATCCGTTTTCTTTTCTTTTTTTTTTTTTTTTTTTGAGACAGAGTCTCAAGCTGTTGCCCTGGGTTGTTGTCCTCACAGCAACCTCAAACTCTTGGGCTCAAGTGATTCTCTTGCCTCAGCCTCCCGAGTCGCTAGGACTACAGAGACCTGCCTCAACGCCTGGCCATATGTTTTTTGTTTGTAGTTGTCATTGTTGTTTGGCAGGCCCAGGTTGGGTTCGAACCCGCCAGCTCCAGTGTATGTGGCTAGAGCCCTAGCCACTGAGCTACAGGCGTTGAGCCGAAACACATTCTTCTTAATGAAGTATTACAAGAAATGAAAAGTGACTATTAGTATTAGTGTTATTCATATTAGTACTGAGTACTAATATGAAGCTAGCAAACGAACTAATAAATTTAATTAGTAAATTAATTAAACTTACTTAGTTTATTAATTAGTAAATTAATAAAACTCAATTTAATTTAAGTTGGGGGAGGAGGAGGGAAAGAGGGAGGGGGACTGGCGTGCTCCCACCTAGTGGGCACAATGCAAATGTACATGGCACACCTCCTGGGTGCACGACACAACTACAACAGGGACCTTGCCTAACAAATGCAAACATTGTAACTTAATCGTTTGCACCCTCATATTAATCTAACAACTTTTTTTAAAGTGTGGGGTGAGAGTTCCCATGCACATGCAGGCATGGCACAGTGCTTGGCATCCAGCAATTTCTTCCTAAAGCTACTTTCCTGCTTCCTTTTGACTTTCAAGATTCAGAGTAGCTTGGGCATAGCCAGACTCAGAACACTTGTCAGGTCTTACTATGGAGAGAGACAAACCAGGAAGGATACCCATCTGCCCTGGGCTGGGAATGGAGCTGTTTCTCAGAACTTTCCTGACTTGCCAAAAGGTCATTACTTAATGCTCCCATCCCCCAAGTCCAAAACCAGATCTCTAGATAATACCCAAAGGGTATTTATTATCTGTGCTCACACCCTGTCCCCTCCCATCAACCTAATTCTGATCAGGTTCTTCTCCAAGCCTCTGGCAGAAGCTAGTTGCTGGCAGGTTTGGGGTCTGGCAGGGCATTTGGCTCGGCTGGTGCTGGCTGAACTACAGAGCCATCCTGCCGCTAAACATCCACTGTACCTTTCATCTACAGGAGTCTGTGGCTCTATCACGCAAAGCCTAGGACCTAAGAGGCAAGAAAAAGTTATGAAAAGTGAGGATGCTTGGCCCTGGTATTTAGTGTTCCCTACGTGCCCAGAAGGCGTGGGGTCAGATGGAATCATTCTAGGAGGGCTTCCTGGAGGAGGTAATTGCTGCCTTGAGGTAGGCAGTAGAGAGGCAAGGCTTGGGAGAAAGAAAAAGGAAAGGTCTCCTAGGCTGGAAAACAGCTTCAGCAAAGGCATGAAAGTAGAAGAAGACAGGTCTGGTGAGTTATGGGGACAGAGGGAGGAAGGGGCTTTGCTGGAGTGGAATAGCAGGGAATAGGGACACCAAGGTGAAGGCAGGTGTAATTCAAGAGGAGATCGGCCCCAGATGGCCAGGGGTCTGTGGGAGGTTTCTGAGCTGAGAGTCTGGAATCTGAGGAGCAAGATTACTTAAATGGTGCCTTCTGATGACTTGGAGGAGTCCTGGGCCCCACCCTTCACCACATCCCCTCCTGGCCATTCCACTTCAGCAGAACTAAGAATCCAGGGACCACTTAGTTTGTTTCCAGCCTCCTCTCACCCCCTGCTGGACACACACCAGACTGGCCCCTCCCTCTTCAGTCCACTTTCTCCCTCCTCTTCTCTCTTCTCTTTTCCTCTCCCTATTCTCCACCTCCTCTCCCTTCCAGGTGGGTTCCCCCCTCCCCTGCACTCCAGATGTTCTGAGGGGGTTTGAACTCGAAGGCCCCTCAAGCCCCAGACATGCAGCTGAGAGGCAGGTTAATGGGAGCCAGGGGAGCATTCTGGGGCTGGGGGCAAAGGCAGCTGCATTGGCCCAGAAGGCCTGGTGGCTCCCTGAGGAGCCTCACAGCCTCATTCCAGTCTGCTGCAGCTGACAGCAGGAAGGAAGGGAGAACAGGCTGGGAGGAGTGTCCTGCCTGGGGAATAGAGCCTCCCCTCTCCCTGGCGGTGATGGATCCGGACGCTTCCTTCATTCCTTCCCTGCCCCCCTACCCCAGCCTAGAACTCCGGAAATTAGGACTACCCCTAAGTAGTCAGCCTTGGGAGCTGCTTCCCAAGCCCCTGCCTCTTCATGTTAGTGAGATCTCCGTTCCTTACTAAGGCTGACTGGCTGCAGGGACATATATCATCCTCAAGTAGCAGGTAATTCCAAATGATATTATTCTAGGCTTGGAAGACAGTGCATGGCTTTTTAAAACAATAAATTTATTTTCCCATTTCTGTCTTATTAAGGGTGGCCCACATTCTAGTGAGCAGACCCCAACACCACACTATCAGAGGGTGGAGGCCTACAGCCTCTACATACACGTTCTCTCTGTGAACGCAAAGCACAGAGGTCTTGTGCCTGCGCTGGAAGAAAACAGCACTGTCTGCATTAGGCCATCATGGGTGCTCTTCTCCTTTTAAAAGCTACTTCTTTGGGTAGCTTTCCTGCTTCTATTCTCTCTTAGCTCTGTCTGTATTCTACCTCCCCTGAAAGTGTTGGTAGGGCCCCTCTTCCCCGAGTTCCCATCTTAGAACTTCTTGGGTGTTCTGATGAAGGGTCCAGATTAAGGGACAAGGCCTTAGGTTGTGGCAGAAAGAGCATGGAACCAGGAATCGGGCATACCTGAGTTTAAATTCAAGCTCTAGTTTTTACAGACTGTGTGTTACTGAGCAAATTAGTTAACCTGTCTGGCCCCGTTTCCTCGTTCACTAATATATACAATCATGCAAAGGTCATTTGGTGCCTACTATGTACTGGCTGGGGGAATCTGGAATTTGAAAAAAAGACACATGTGGTCTCCCCCTCATGGAATTCCAAGTAAAGGGAAACACAACGTAACAAGAGGGTGACAGTGGGACTGCTGGCTGCTCTTGGAGTGCATCTCAGAAAAGGTTACCTGCAGGATGAGACACCCAAGCTGAGATGGAGAGGATGAGTAGTTGCCGAGAAGAAGGCAGAGGCAACAGCAGGGAGCGCAAGCACAGAGCAGTGCCTGCTGGAGAGAACTGCTGGAGTCGCCTGGCTGTGCCTACAGGTGGAGAGGAAGTGCTGAGAGAGGGGCAGGAGGCAGACCGCGGGGTGTCTTGTGACTTAGTCTAGGAGTTTGGGCTTTGTCTTCCAGGCAATGGCGGCCAACTGGGAATTTCAAGCAGGAGAGTGACATGATCAGATTGAGGATTCATCTGGCTGCCATGTGGGTAAGTTCAGAATGGAAGAAGAGGGACCTGTAAGAAGGCTGCCACAGCAACCCAGGCAAGGGACGATGGTGGGCAGAGAGTGGTGGCTGCCCAAGGGGGGCAGAGGAGTGATCAGATATACGGTCATTGGGACTTGATTGGCTGGATGTAGATGTGGCAAGAGAGTCCAGGATGACACCCAATCTCATCCTAATTCTGAACCTAAATGAATGGTGTTATTTCTTAAAACCATAGGATTTTATCATCATAGGATTGTGCATGGAGGATGATGGCGTTACTTTGGCAAACATTCAGTCTGAGGAACCTTTGGGTGGTACAAGTGGAGATTCTGACAGGCAGCTCATCCCCCCGCTCTAGCTGGAGATGCAAGCTTGGAACCATTGGTATACACGTGGTACCTGGGTCCATGGGCAGATGAGAAACTGAGGAGCAGACAGAGCAGAGACAAGGACAGAGTATCCACAGACTTCTACCACTTATAGGACGGGTGGGGAAGAGGAGCCTGTCATGGGGATTGAGGAGAGAACCGGGAGAATGAGTTCTCCCAGATGCCACAGGAAGAGGAGAGACTGGTCAGTGCTATCACACACATGCCGCTAAGAGAACAAGTAAGATAAGGGCTGGAGAGCACAATACCAGGAGGACAAGAGCCCTTCTGATGGGCCAGGAGCTTAAGAAGCCTGGAGGTGAAGAAATGGAGGCAAGCAATGTGGACTGTGAAGGGAGGAGGGAGAAGGCAGCAGTGGCAGGGGCCCCGCAGCAGAGCCTCGCTGAGTGGGTGTTGGTGGCCCTGCTGCTAAATGCGGCTCAGTCTGTGGAAGGCACCTGGCAAGGGAGGTGCCATGGGAGATGTGAGAAAGGTTCTTCCTTCCCTCTTTCTCTCCCTCCATCTCCAGCCTTCTGTCCTCTTTCCCCAGTAGCGGTGCCTTGGGTCCCAGGAGGGGCATGAGGTGAAGGTCATCTCTGCCAATGGGTCTCCCCAGCCTCTAACCCCAGAAGGATGCTGTATTTCCCACTCACTGAGCAATAACTGTGGGACAACCTCTGAAGAAGGAGTGAATTTCTTCTAGGAAACATGAAGAGGGTGGAGAGCGCCAGACCTGTCCTTTTTCCTTGGGGAAGAGACTGCTTTGCAAGGGGACAGCAACGATGGCCTCTCAGTGGGCTGCTAGGACCCTTTGAGGCACCGCATCCTTTCAATGGCCACTATCTCATAGCACCGTGTCCCTGCCCAACGCCGTGCCCCCCTCCCACTGCCCAGACCTCTTCCAGGGTCGGCAGAGTCCTGAAGATCAGGCCTCGCTGGAGTTGTGTAAGGGAGGACAGAGGAAGGACTTGGCTCTAAGTCCCAAAACAGGTGTTAGGGTGGTGAGGGGAGGGAAGCCACTTTGGCGAGAGTCCTCCGGATGGGGTCACATTCCAGAACAACTGATCTTAGAAGCCATCTGGTTGAAGTGGCCACAGAGGCTCATAAATAGATTATCCCCTTTCAGAGGGAAGAAGCCTCTGCAGGCCCAGCCTGGGTTCCGGCTAGCTGTGGAGCTTTGCCACTCACTCCCTGGTGCCATCGGGAAGTTACTCCCACTCTCTGCTGCTTGCTTTCTTCACCTGTGAAACAGGCAGTTGGACTGAGTGACCCATGCGGTGCCTTCCAGCTCCAGTATTCTAAGGCCCTGTGGTCTCAGGAGGGGCCTCATACCCAGGCAGCCACGGCCAGTGGCAGGTGGGGGCCCCTGTGTGCACGCTGCCTTTTCCGGTTGGTGTGTGGATTTCCATACTCCAGCAAGGGGCTGGCAGCCACCTGGGCTCCAAAGGCTCATAAACAGATGGAAAATTACTCACACGCTCTCAAAAAAGACCGTATTTTCCCAGTCCCTGACCTATCTTCTCTCATCAGGATGGCTGAGGGGCTGCAGTAGGGGGAGGGTGGGCAGTTGGCTACAGGACTGTGGGCAGCAGAAGGCTGCTACAGGCACACAGGCGCTGTCTCTACTGTCTCTACCTGCCACCTGGGTCTTCTGTCACCTCCTCTCTCGGATACTCTAAGGCAGAGCTTCTCAACCTGTGGGTCGCTATATTAAAGGGTCACGGCATTAGGAAGGTGAGAACCACTGGTCTAAGGCTTCAGTGGGACAGAACTCTGAAAAGATGTCAAAGGCTCCCCAAAAATGTCAGAAATGGATCAGAGTGAGAAGGTCACACACTTCCTCTTGCCAGGCCAAGTGAGGAGATTGTGACTCTAAAGTACTTTCACAAGAAGGCATTCCAACCTTTTCCTCTGTCTGTGGTATAGACATCTGGGAAGTTCTTCCCAAAGTCTAACCTTTATCTTTCCAACTGCCTCACCTAAGAGGCCATTTGGTACTTTTCACTACCTCTAGACAGGTCCACAACCAAACCAATCTAAGCCTTGTCTAAGCCATCTCACGTGTACAAGTGACCTTAGGGGAATCAAAAGGGTCCCAAGGGATCCTTGGGTCCTTGGAGGACTTCCTGTAGAAAGTCCTGAGGGCCTAGAGAACAGGGGTATGGACAGCTGATAATGATTTCTGCCCATCTTAATGAGAGGTTGGGAAAGAAGTCAGGGTGTCCCAGGAACTATTGACAAAAGAACAGTAATTCTCAAATTTAAATTGCATGCTAATCACCTAGGGATGGAGGGATGGGTCTTGTTAAAATGCAGACTCTTGAGTCGGTGGATCCTGGGTGGAGCTTGAGCTCCTGCACTTCTAATGTGCTCTCAAGTGATGCTGGAGCTCCTCGTTCATGAAGCACACTTTGAGTGCTCGAGGATCAGAGCAGTGGTTCCCAAACCTGCTCTGCAACAGAATCGCTTGGGAGGGTTTTTTTAAAATCCAGATTCCTGAGCTACAGCCCTCACGATTCCAATTCAGGTGGTCTGAGAAGAGGCATGGGAATCTGAGCTTTGTAAGCTTCCCTAGCATTGTGAGACAGCGGGCCTTCTGCCTAGTATAGAGTCATGGTTAAGAGAACCTCTGAGTTTGGAATTCAGACCAACTATTTACCAAGTGATCAACTCCCTAAATCTTCATTTTCCCATCTGTAAAATGGGATTATATAGTACCTCCCTCAGAGACTTGCTACAAGGAATAAATGAGATGATGTCTACTAAGCATTCACACGAGCTTAGTAACATAGTAAGCTCAGATATTAACTACCAGCATGATTCTTATTAGATACACTGGGTTTCACCTGGTTTTCATCATTTTTGTTCAACTCTCTTTTAGCTTTTATATACAAATTTCCTATCATGTTCCCTTGCCCTCACTTTTCTGTCACAGAAGTTTAAGGCCACAGTGTATGGGAGGAGAGGGATGAAGACGGGGTCTGTGTGTGTCTGATATCCCACCGTGAGCTGCTAAAGGAGAGGCCCTTGTTTTATCACATATACGTATCTCATTACCTTCCATGCCAGGTATTTCAAACACTCAGCAAAGCTTAAAAGAACAAACAGATGGATGGAGGAAGGGATGGAAAACGAAGTAGTTGGGTCTCCTCTTCCCTTCAGACAGAACCGGAACCCAGGCCAGGGCTCTGTACTGGCATCGCTCAGGACGGGGCACTAAGGCAGGAGGAAGGAGAGTGGAGGGGCAACCTTGCTGCTGCCCTCTCCCCGTGGGGAAGGAATAGCTCCACGTACCTGCCTTGTACCCACCTGGCACTCACTTGCATGTAAACCAATCTGAGTTATCAGTTCCCGGTACTGTGAGTTATCTCGCCTCTCTCAGGCTGCGACCTGCTGGAGCTCAGGCGGCTCAGACGGCAGGAGTGGCCCCGTGGGAGAAGCACATTCTGGGCCAAGAAGGCCCTCAGCACAGTAGCCAGAGAAGGCCAGCAAGAGGGCTGAAGAGACCCAAAGTGTAAGCTCTGGTGTTTCCTGTGGGGCTGAGGCATCACGCTGCTCCTGGGTGGCCCAGCTTGGACTAACTCTGTCCCAGACCAGCATTTACGGCTGAAAAGAATCACCACCAGATCTCAGGGCCCAGCCCACCACGGACACTCTCCTAGTACCTCTCAGGAACCAAATTACCCATGCTCAGACCCTCACAGGCTGCAGGGGGCTACCGCCCGCCTGCCCGCCCACCTCAGAGCGGCCTCTGCCCCAGACACATGTAGTAATCAACTCCCGGAACCTTGGGAAGGTCCAAATACAGTAGCATATAATCACGGAGCCCAAAATAGCCACGCCAGGGAGGCCATCTGCCACCTCGTGCATCCCTGGGGACCCCTCGGCTGGGCCCCACAGCAAGCTGGGCCTTGAGGACCTCTCTGGCCAGCAGGCAGAGGAGTGGCGCTGGCAGTATTTACTAGATCACCTGCACAGCTTGGTAGCAGATTGGGGGGGGGGGGGTGCTTTTTCATGGCAGAATAGACATCTTCAGGAAGGGGCCTTAGATCGAAATGCCCCACACGCAGGGCCTTGTTGCTTCCTTCTCCTGCCAGCTCTACGCCTTACCTCACCAGACTTCCTCACTGTGGGCACATCTGGCTCACAGGCTACAACTGCCCACTCTCACCCTCCTGTTTTCTTCCTCCTTTCTTCGTTTTTCACCTTCAAACACTCTTCTATAGGATCCAGGGTCACTCTTTCCCTCCTCTGCTCTCCTGATGAGAGCATCAGGATTATTCAGGTGGGTCCTAAATCTCATGATAAGTGTCCTTACAAGAGAGCACAGAGACACAAAGAGAAGAGGTGGGTGTGTGACAGTGAAGGGAGGGATTGGAGCAATCTAGCCCCTAGGAAAGCTAGCAGCCACCAGAAGATGGGACAGGCAAGGAAGGCGTCTCCCCTAGAACCTTCAGAGGAAGTGTGGCCCTGCTGACACCTTGATTTTGGGCTTCCAGCCTCCAGAGCTGTGAGTTTCTAATATTTTGGCAGTTTGTTGTAGTTCATCAGGGCAGCCCTAGGCAACTAATGCTAATCCCTTCCCTTCTTACAGTGGTTCTTAATCTTCAGTGTGTGTCACAGTCGCCTGGAGGGCTCATTAAAACCCAGAGTGCTGGCCCCCACCCCAGAGATTTTGATTCAGTAGGGTGGGGTCTGAGAATTTGCATTTCTAACAGGTTCTCAGGTAATGCCCATTCCGCTGGGCAGGGACCACACTTTGAGAACCACCACTCTCTAATCCCTCACCACCACTGTGTTAGCTTATTCTCCATCTTTTCTTCCCACAAAACAATGTCCTCATCCACCCCGTGATGCTCTCCTCCTTCCCCAAGCATTCAGGAGAGCTGAGAGAACACCTCCTTGAGGGAACTGCCCAAACCAGTCATAACTGGCTCTTTCTCTAGAAATCACCCAGGCCTCCCATTGGAGCCTCTGAAGGATCTGTTTCCAGGAGGCTGTACATGCTGAGGTAAGTCACGGTTGGGCTCTTCTACCTTCACAAGAAGATCCCGCTCAGCTCCACCCTTGGCTACATCAGTGGGAAATTTGGGGTAAGCCACCTCCCCTCTGCACCTCCCTTTCAGGTCTGTCTGTAAATGCACGTGCTGCTCCTCCAGGAGCAAAATAAAAGAACTGATTCTGGTGAAAAGCTCCTAGCAATGCCTTGATGCTCTTTACAAGATGTTTACTAGGCACAACCTCCTCCTTCATGGAGTCTTTGGGGTTCCCGTCAAGGCCAGGGTCTCTAGGGCTCAGTGTTGATGTCAGTCTTAGCAGCCTGTAGTTCCCCAGGCAACCAGCAATGTCTCTCCAACCCAGGCTCCACTGAACTCTAGAACTCCTAGAAGGACTGAAACAGGGCAATCCACAGTCCTTGGGAATGCCCAGCAGCGCTCACACCCAAGGCCAGCTCACAGGTTCTCTAGAAATATTATGGTTCCCAAGACCCACTCATGGGCCATTGCCCGAAGCTGGTCATCTCACTCAGCCTCCTC
The DNA here is from genome assembly GCA_963574355.1 of Loris lydekkerianus. NCBI lineage: Eukaryota > Metazoa > Chordata > Mammalia > Primates > Lorisidae > Loris > Loris lydekkerianus. The sequence goes on along the minus strand of CAUYPK010104517.1, from coordinate 16,154 downwards.
AGATTGTTCTCAAGGCAATACAGCACCACAGTTACATGCATGGACTCATGGAAGTCCTCTGGGACTCAGAGTCAAACCTGAGTTTTGACTCTGGCTCTGCTCAAGTCACTCTGTGGCTCTATGACTCAGTTTGCTCATCTATAAAATGGGGGTGATGAGACTACTGCAGCAAACATCTCAGAGAAGGATTAAGTGAAAATTAAGTGAGATAATAAATTAAGGGACTCGCACATGAAAAGTGTCATTTAAGTGTTGGTTATGATCAGCCTGGCCCTGGGCTTTAGCCTGGGGGTGCAATAGACCCTTGAAGGAGGGCCAGAAGCATGCACTGAGGGGGGTCTGCTCAGAGGTCTCTTGCTTTTGGCTTTCTCTGAGAACACCTCCAATCCCTGTCTTCTTAAACCTTTAGCATTGGATAGAATAGTTCAGCCATTTCTCCTGGAGAAACTCAGGTCTTTCTCCTCATCCTACCTCACAGCATTCCTAGGAGACTGGAAGGATACTCCCATTGCACAGGGTGAGAAACTGAGGTCTAAAGAGAGCAAGCACACAGTGATTATAAGGGTTCCAGAGGAGAGGCAATAACCACATCGAGTTCTCATGTCTCTATGGTCTATGGTGTGACATCCTCTTGGGACACCCACACACCAATCATCCCATTTGATCCTCCCAATTTTAGAGATGGTACACCTTAGGCTCAGAGATGGCAGTGACTTACCCATGTCCTTATGGCCAGTTACTGACAGAGCCAGGATTTGAACCTAAGTCTCTGGATCCTAAGTATCGTTAACTTAGGCGAGGCACTGAGAGTTAGGGGTTAAGAACTTGGTGCTTTGGAATTAGAGTTAAAGTAAAATCCCAGCTGTGCTACATTCTAGCTGTGTGACCTCAGGCAAGTTGCTGGACTTCTCTGGACTTTAGTTGCAACATCTATAAAATAGGAATAATAGACCCTGCCTTCTAGGGCTTTCAGGATTAAATGAGATCTATAAACATGATTAGCATATTGAAGTGTGCTGAGTGAGAGTTACTCCCCCTTTCCTACACCACCCAAGCCCATTGCCTTCCCAGGCCCACAAGTGCCCCCAGATACAGGCCCATCTACCCCAGCTTCTCCACCTCTTTCCCCTCAGCAGCAGGCAGCCAAGCCTTTGGATTGGCTGGCGTGGGCTGAGAAGGTTGCAGTGGTTCTAACTTGGGTTTCAGTTTGGAGTCTGGCGCTGCTCTTGTTTTTTTTTTTAAGAGTCTCATTCTGTTGCCCTCAGTAGACTGCTATGGCATCACAGTTCACATCAACCTCCAGCTCTTGGGCTTAGGTGATTCTCTTGCCTCAGCCTCCCAACTAGCTGGAACTACAGGCACCCACCACAACGCCCAGCTATTTTTTGTTTGCAGTTTTGGCTGAGGCCGGGTTCGAACCTGCCACCCTCGGTATTTGCTGCCAGCGCCCTACCCACTGAGCCACAGGCACCATCCAACTGCTCTTGTTAATTTCCCCAGCTCTGCACAGTGCTGGCCAGTTTCATGTGGCTGTCCTTTGCGATATGCACTTCCTGCCTACGAAGATTGGGCTGTTTTTCTGTTTTTCCTCTTTATTCCTGCCGCTGTGATTTCCCGCCTCTCCTCCCAGGACCAGCTCCCAGGCCCCAGTCTAGCAAAGTCCCCACTCCCGCAAGCTGTTGTTCTGCTCTGCCATGCACTCTCCCCCTTGCCCTGCCTCACCCTCACCCAGTTTCTATTTTCCCCCAGGCTCCACTGGCTTCCCGTGGTTTCTCTTGGCCTTGGCTCAAGCCTGGTGTGACATGTCTGGCATGGCCACCCTCCCCCCTCCCACACTGGTCGGGGAGGAAGCAAGCGTATCCAGAGGGGGGATGTTGTGGAGCTGGGTGCTGCCAACCCAGGTGCCAAGCCAAACAGCTTGTGATCCATATCCAACTGGGTACCTGGGACATGGATGGCCCAGCTGCTACCCCTAGACTGGCTCCCAATTCACCCAAGTCCTCCTCTGACTGTTCCTCTCTCTGGTTCTAGCTGGTAGAAAGTAGACCATGGGACTGAACGTTCTCAGAGGGCCCAGGAAGGTCCACAAGAGTTAGTGTAGGGACCTTCCCTTGTGGAGGTGAGGAAGAATTTTCTCTAGTGACCTGAGCCCCTTGGCCCTCCTCCTACTCTGGGGAGGACATAACACCTCAGGAGAAGCACAGACAGGAACTATCTCCTCTATATACCTCCCTGATCCACTGACTTTCAGCAAGAAGGACATTTTTATTTGCTGATACTCCTGGGGAAGCAGGGAGGATCATCCAATGACGGCCATCAAAAGACAGTTTCTCTTACAGCCTTTGGTGCCCAACAACCGGGCAGGAGGTCTGGCTTCGCCACTCTGACCTGGGAAGAGCCTCTGAACTTGTCTGCCTCTATTACTTCATCTGACAACAAAAATGGCAGTGATTAAAGAGGAGTTTTAGTGAGGAAGAATCAGATGGTGGGTGCAAAACATCTCATGTGGTGTTGGCATGGCACACAGGGTGCTCAAAACTGGCATTTACTCCCACCCTCTCCTTTCAGCTTAGCAATGTGGGCTTGGTTTCATTGTCTCTAAGAGGGGGGACAGCACCCTCCTTGGGGTAGGGCTGCACATCACCCTGGGGTCTGAGGGGGGGTCACCCTGAATCTCCCAACTTCCAAAAGCTCAGAACGTGACACCTACACACGGAATCAGAGTTGGGTTATCAACCCTGGTGTCTTCCCTCCAACATACATACATACACACACACACACACACGTACACACACGGTAGAGTGGCCAGCCTTCCAGTTTCTCCAGGATGCTTGACCCATCCTACCTGTAGGCACCTCAGCTCAACACGTTCCAGAGGGCCCTCAATATAATGCTTCTCCCTGCACCTCTCCCCAGAGTGCTCACGCTTAGGGTTCACTATGCATTTACAACTCACTCAACATGTTCTTAACAGGCTCTTAACTGCTGCCAGTGTGATTTTTCAAAGATACAAACCTACCACGTTCCTCTTCAGCTTTAAGTCCTTCTTTGGCTCGTCACTGTTTTAAGGATAAAGTTCAAATCCTTAGCCAGGTCTGTGCCTATTTTTCAGACATGATCACTTCTAATTTCAGATTTTTTGCCATCACTGCCCTTGCCACAGTCTCCCAACATACACATTGTTCGGCTGAACTTGCCTCCTTGGAAATTCTCCAGAATTCACTCTAGAATTCACTCGGTTCCCTCTTATCTTTATGCCTTTGCGTATGCTGTTCCCTCTACCAGGAATGTCCTTCCTTGCCTCTTTTACCTGACTGATCCTAATCTTTCAATACTCAACTCAGGTTCTGCACCCTCCCAGCAAAGCCTCAAAAATAATTCATAAAATGTTTTGACTGGTGGCTTATTAGATAAACAATATCACAATATCACATGTAGGTATCACCATGCATCACAGCTATGTGGAGCCTTCTTTTTGAAAATCCCTCTCACATTTACTATATATTTGATCTTCCCAACAACCCTATGAGGTAAGCAAGGAAGGTGGAGAAACGGAGGTGCAGAGAGGCTAAGTGACACAGTAGTCAAGAGCACAACTGGGGCCTGAAGCCACATTTTCAGTCTCAGGTCAATGCTCTTCTCATAGGATTGCAGGAAGCAAAATCTACTGACCTGCCTTATAACTGGGGCGGGGGACACATGGGCTTCTGTTCCCTGCCCTGCTCTGCCTACACAGTGGAGTATAATGGGGGAGGGGGTGGAAGTTAATTATTTCGTTTTCCCAGCCACAGGGGCTGCTTACCTCTAAGAAAGTGTAGGGGAAACCTACCTGTATCACCCCAAAACTCCACTCCTAATCTGAAAACAAGATCTTTAGAAGCCTTAAAGAACTCAAAAGATGGTTCACAATTTAAAAAACAAAATAAAATTTAACCTCAAAGCTTGAAGAAGTCCAGTGAAAGTCCAATTTTTTCTCCCTATGAAGTGCTCTTTGATGCTTGGGTGAAATGTCAAATTCTCCTTACTCCTCCTCTCTTAATTTTGGCTGTCCCCACTTTGCCAGTGCTTAAATTGGCCTCCAGGGGCACACAGGGTTGCCTGGCCTGTCCAGTGGTGAGGCTGGATGGAAGGAGTGGAGGGGTCTGAGGCCAGAAGCCCAGGGCTCACTGGATGGAGGCAGAAAGGTTGGAGGCTGAGGGCTGATCAGGCAGTTGGGTGCATTGAGTACAGACACAGGAGCAGGAGGACGAGAGCAGGGGAGGAAAGCCCTAACCACGAGTGGGTGTGACCCAGCTAGCTAGCCAGGGTCCCTACAGCTGGGCCCTCTGTGTATGGTGGAATAGGGCCTGAATATCAGTGAGGGGGAGGAAGGCTGTGTTTTCCATCTCCTTTCCCCTTCCACCCAAGCACAGTCAGGACAGTTTAGACTTCTCTGTCTGACTTCCACATCCATGGACAGGGAAGGGCCAAGGCCAAGGATACCAGAGCCCTTTGTCCTGACACACTGCATGCCCACTATGCCTCAGTTTCCTGCACTAGCTAAATGCCATGCCTCAGTCCCATCCCCTAACTTTGACTTCTCTCAAGATAGCTATTACACTCTCCCACCAGATGCAGATATGCCTGAAAATTCAGTTGGGTCCAGCAAGCATGTATGAGGCACCTACTATGTTCCAGGCCCTGTGCTGTGCACTGCATGAACGAAACCCAGCACCTGGCCCAGAGGATCGCAGTGGGCTGGGTTACATCACCCCAGAGCACCTGCTCTCACTTCCACCCAGGCTTGGTCTGGCATCCATAAGGCCCCTGCTGGGCAAGAAAGGAACTACAGGGCTCCTCGGAGGGATGGATCTGTCATGGGTGGCCATGAGTCCCAAAGGCAATCCCACCCCCACGCAGGAGAAATGAGTGTCTGAGACTAGCCTCCTTCCCTCCCACAGCAAAGCCCCGGGGGGGGGGGAAGCAGGCTAGGTGGAAGAGACAGCTCCTTCCTGACACTTCTTTGGGGCGGCAGTCTCCGCCTCCCACCCCAGGCTGCAATGGCAGAATGCCAGTTACCCCAGGATGGCTGCCCTGGTGGCCGCACCTAGGGAGGTCCCATTCCCACAGTCCTCCGGGGGGGCCTTGGAGCCGTGCTTCCCTGAAATACAAGTGTACACATACACGTTGACGACAATAGAAACTCTGAAGAAGCCAAAGCTGTCTGGAACGTGGAGTGGGACGGCGGGCCTGCAGAGAGGAGGGAAAGCCGAGGCAGGGGCCCTGGGCTGTGACTCAGGCCCCAGGAAGCTGGTGACTCCCAAGACCAGCCCTCTAATGACTCACAGAGACTGCAGGCTTGGCAGCTCCCACAGCGCCTCTGCGGGGATTCCTCCCAGCTGGTTGTTCTGCAGCATCCTATAAGGGGAAGAGAAAGGGCTTTGAGGACCCACATGGAAGGTGGAGCTGGGGAGGGCAAGCTCCTCTTCTGAACCCCTTGCCCATGCCAGACTCCTCCCTCTTGCCCTGGGAAGCAATGAGGGCCAGCAGTCAGAATACTTGGAATTCGGTTGAAGTTTGACCAGGAAGGATATGAAGAAATATGGATTTTCCCCCCAGGCCTCAGTTTCCATCTTTACTCAGCAGAGAGTCTGAAGGTTTCTTTGTGGAGAGGGAGGATATAGATGAGGGTGAAGCTGCCCCTATGGTAAATATGCTTTTCTGGAGTCTTTCTCTGTAAAAAAAAAAGTTGAAGTACCCAAGATGGGTAAATCAGCACTACTTATAGTCCCCAAGTTACAAATATCCAACAGACATACGACTCACACTTACAAAAGGAGGCTACAGGTAATAGGTAAATGTACCTGTTCCAACTTACATTCAAATTTAACTTAAGAACAAACCTCTAGAACCAATCTCATTTGTAACCCAGAGACTGCCTGTATTTTGATGACCCAATCCTACATAACTCCACAAAGAAGTAGCATGCCAGCCAGTGAAAATGATCCACTCCCTAAGCTGCCCTTCTGGAACCCAGCCCAAACCACAGGACCCCAGGATGACTCCTCAAACAGGTAGGAGTCCTGGAACTCCTCGGGTCACCTGGAAGACCCCATGTGCAGGATAGAGGGTCAGAGGACACCAAGAAGGGGAGAGAGAAGGCTTTGGGATGTTTCTCCAGGTGGCACCTCTGAGTCCAGCTTACCCCAGGCATCAGTGCAGCCATAAGAAATATTGAGGAAAGCACTCCACAGTTCAGGGAGTCCTCTGAGTCACCAGGCCCTGAGCAAGCACGCTGCATGGTCCCGAGGGAGGAACAAGTAAGAAATGGGAGGGAGGCCCTTGAGCAGCAGTTGACATCTGAAGGTTCTTCACTCCAGGCCTCTAGAGCCAGAAGTGAGACTAAGACATGCATGGCGGGAGTGGAGGCAGCAGCAGGGGAAGCAGGAGCGAAGGGAGCTGCTGACCGCCCCAGGACGATGCCTGAGCCCTCTCTCCTCGGCTGCCTGGGAGTCAGTCCTCCCTTCATCTAGTCTTGCCAACCCGTCTTTCAGAGGGAGGGCCAAGGTTCAGACAGGGTAGGATTCTTGCCCAAAATCAGGCAGGTAACACCACATTTGAGGAAAGAAGATGCATACCTTGACCTTTATGTTTATTAATAGCAATAGCTAATATGCCAGGCCCTGTTCTTAGAACTTTACATGTATACACTCAAATTTATTCTTGTTTGAACTCCAACAGATAGGAGCCATTATTATCGTCCTCATTTTGAAGTCAGACAACCAGTAAGTGACAGAGCTGGGTTTTGAACCCAGAGAGTTTGGATCCCGAATCTGGAGACTTAACTTGTTCACCATGCAGCGTCTGTCACAGTGGTGGGATACAGTAAGGGCCAGAAAAATGCTGAGGGGTAAGATGGCAAGCCTGAGTAGGGTTGATGCCTCCTATGTGACTGTCCTGGCCAGAGTCACACCTGTAATCTCTCTTAAACTCCTCTTATGGATGTATGAGAATCCCAGATGCGAACCCAAACACAGCATCACAAGAACAACAGAGTTCACTAGCAGGGGAGGTGAGAGGGGAGCCCCTCTTGGAGGCAAAGCTGAGGAAGGAAGAAGAACAAAAACAGACTTTGGGGACCCCTGGGATTGGGGCCCAGCCTTCAACCCCAGGGAGTGGGGGAGGGGTGAGGCAGTGCTGGGGAAGGGCCAGGCAGCAGAGAGGGGCAGAGCCCAGGGCTCCGAGCAGCTGGAGGGCTTGGTCCCTTTGCATGCATGCTCTGTGATCCTGAAGTCTCTTGGACTCCACTGGCCCCTCCAATCCAGCCTCCACACAGCACCCGAGAGACCTTTCCAATTACAGTTTTGCATCAGGGATGGATTTAAACCTAGGTCTCTCTGGCTTCCTTAAAGAATAGTGGCCATGCATATAGGCTCTGAAGTCAGACAGCCCTGCATCTGCATCCTGGCTCTGCCTGTCTTTAGCTATGTGCCAGCTACTTGAATTCCACCGGCCTTAGTTTCCTCATCTATAAATTGGGGATAATAGTACTGACCTCACGTGCTGATTATACAGATCAAATAAAATAACCCCTGTAAAGCACTGACAGCAGAGTCTACATATAGGAAATGCTCAGTAACACATTAGCTGGTACTATTAATTATTGTTATTAATAGCTGGTCTCAGTTTCACCACATACTAGATGAATTAAGTAAGTCACTTCATCTCTCTGGGCCTTGACTCCTCATCTTTCAAAGGAAGAGGCTGCCAGAAGATGCATAAAACCTCACTCAGTTGTCGCATTCAGCTGCCGTCTACCCCACTCAATCCTTCTGTCCTCCCAGCCACCCTGACTTCTTTCATCTAAAGTCTGGGCCAGGCACTTCTTAACTTCCCATCTCTGGGGGCTGCCTTGGTCCTCATGCAGATTCCTCTGGGTGCTTGGAGCAGGATACACCAGAAACGATGCTGAGAAAGCTGGTGGGTGGGTGGGGGGTGCCTGGAGACTGCTCAGCCTCTTCAGGGGCCCAGGAGGCTACCTCTGGTCAATACCCAGAAGAGCCACCAGCTCCAAGGAGCACTTGAGGCATCTCTACCCACATCACCTCCTACAGTTTCCCACCCTTTCCTCTGTCAAGTCCCAGATAGAGAGATCTAAAAATATTTTCATGGTTTCTGAATTGTTCCTTCCCCGAACATGGAAGATGCTGCAGCATCTTTACAGGACACTTAATTTTCTCCTGATGTCAAAGAACTCCATGTCCCCCCAATAATCCCTCCCATCCCAAACAGTCTGGTTATCAGAAAGCCCTTTCTTTCATGGAATTAACACCCCCCACCTGGAGGTCAACATGGCATCTGGCTTTGGCCTTGACCCATTTCGCCTGCTGTTACAGGTTTCATCTCCCCGCCATCACTCCTTTATTGAACACAATCAGGTTGTAAAGGCTGGAAGTACCTTTACAAGGAAACATCCCCTTCATTTTCCAAGATAAGGAGATGGAGGCTCAGAGAGGGGAGGTGACTTGCCTTAAGTTACCTAAAATTAATGGCAGAATCGGGACTAGAATCCAAGTCTTGTCAACCAGGCCAGTACTTTTGTGACTGCATTTACCTACTTCTCTTGCTGGCCCTCGTTCTGTCTTGGGAGGCAGACAGAGTCTGTCTGATGCAGTGGTCCTCAGGCCTGGGCTCAGAATCACCTGAGCAGATTTTCAAAATTCCAATGCCCCGGCCACCCTGCAGCCCAGTGAATTTCTGGGGCAGACTGTCTAGGTAAGGAGCACTGGGCATAGGTAATTTTTCAAGCTCCCAGGTGATTCTAATGTGCAGACATTGATCCGATAGAAGTCCAGTCCTCAACACCCCAACCCTTATCACGAATGTGAAGCATCTCTCTGGCCAGAGAGGGATGTGGGGGCAGGAACCTTGAACGTCACAACCAGATGGTACCAGAGAGGTGATCCACCAGTGGCTCCAAAGGCCTTTCCCTGGGTGCTGTGAAAGGTCACTTCCCTCCTCACCATACATCACCTGTCTGATGTATTGGGACTTTGGTACAAGGTGTTTATATTTTTGTTTTAAGTTTCTGCAGAGAAATTTCTCCAATGTTCCTACTTTAAAAGGTGAGAAAATTGAGGCTCAGAGAGCAGAAGTCTAAGGATCCTCCTTGACACCTGTTCTGGGAGCAGGTGAGGCCCTGAGTCTGGCCTCAAGCCTTATGCTGCACACGAGACCCACTAGTGTCATGTAGTCCCTGCCTTATGCACAAGAATGGCTCAGAGGATCTCCCAGGAGCCCAGCACTTCCAAATGACTCACATGTCACCTCCTTGGGTCAGGTAACTCAGTTCATCAACACCAGTGGAGCCCACTATGGGCCCAGGCATGGCCACTGTTGATCCAGTTAGTGAGTAAACAGGTTGATGTCAACCAAAGATGGCTCCATACAGCATGAAAAGGGCTATGTTAGAGGCAGCCACAGGGAGATTCCTTCAAGGATAGGCCCAAGAGATGCTGACTCCCTTTCACTCCTCGGGCCTTAAGCTAGGATTTCTATGGGATGCACCCCACTCGGAAAGCAGCGAGCTGTCCTTCTGGAACAGCGGTTCTCAACCTGTGGGTCATGACCCCCAGGGACTGTATTAAAGGGCTACAGAAGGTTGAAAACCACTGTTCTAGAGTTTTAGTCTATACCAAGAAGGCATGGGCTGGGAATCCACAGACACAGACTCCTGAAGATTGGGGTTCAACCCAGGAGCAGAGAATCTGAGAAAATCTCCTGCTCTGGGAAAATCTGGGAAATTCCCTTGTGGGTAGGAAGGGGAGGCAGGCCCTAGAATGGTCAGTGCCCTGTTTCCCAGGACTGGGCCTGGGGTAAGGACACTGCGGCCCAGCAGGAGTCTTTCTAGATGAGACCAGACCCACCTGACTTAGGAAGGGGGAGGCCCTGCCTGTTCTGCAGAGGTGGGAAGATGACCAAGGCCCAGTCTCACCCAGTTCTCCGGGGACAGAAGCCTATGAGAAAGAGAAGGCAAGAACTTTCCAAGATAAAGACCATATCAGGCCAGACACACACACACACACACACACACACACACACACACACACACACACCAGGCTGTGGATCAAGATACAGGAGCTCTGGCCACAGCTCCCCTGGGTCCTGTAAAGACACACAAGGCAGGAACTCTCAGACCTCCAGGCATTTCTTACATGCCTGGGACAGCAGGGACAGTGGCTTCCCTTAGGGCAGCTCCAGTGGTGAGCCCAGGAGGAATCTGGCGCCTGGGCCTTCACAGCTCCACAAGACAAATACTGGTATGAGGCTGGAGGTTCTCTGCAGGGCTCTTAATTGGAACCTGACCAGAACTTGTGGGGTTGAAGACCTAGAGAGCCCAGGACAGCAGAAAGAAGCAGCGCTTAAGAGTGACACCCACAAGGTAGGCTTGGGGGGGCAGGTGGGAAGCACACAAGGAGGGACTTCTGCCATGGTGATTTAGGAAAAATCAGAAGGGAATTCCCTTTTTTTTTTTTTTTTTTTGAGACAGAGTCTCACTATGCCACCCTTGGTAGAGTACCCTGGCATCACAGCTCACAGAAACCTCAAACTCTTGGGCTTAAGCAATTCTCTTGCCTCAGCCTCCCAAGTAGCTGGGACTACAGGCGCCTGCTACAATGCCCGGTTATTTTTGTTGCAGTTGTCATTTGCTGTTTACCTGGTCCAGGCCAATTTCAAACCAGTCAGCCTCAGTGTATGTGGCTGGCGCAGTAACCACTGTGCTAGGGGCACCTAGCCGGGAATTTCCTTTATTTAATCCTTTTCCTCTAGGAGGGAGGGAAGAAGCAACGAGTCCCACAGGGCCATCCAGACCTCAGAAAAAGGAAGATGCAGTTCAGATAATAGTACCAGGCACATAGAAGACTTGAGGATCAGCTAAGGTGACCTTCTGCTGGTACAAAAAGAGGTTATTAAGCTGATGGTGGGCTCTAGTGTTCTATTTTTCTTGTGGATCTGAAAAGCAAGCAATGGGAGGACACTGCAATGAGGGAAGCTGATGTTAGACTCCAGGAAGTGTGCCCGGGAGGCAGGTGGAGTCTTCTGCTTTGAAGCATGTGAGAGGATAATTCCCTAGGACCACCCAATCCACCCCCAAAGCAGAGAGGCTTTGTAGTCAAAGGACTGACACAGACTTTGGGGGACTAAGTGGTCATTGAGAAGGGGACTGACGGTGCTCAATGGCAGAGTAGTGAGTGGATGGTGTGGCTGAACTTGGCTCCCCACTCCGCAGCCTCTCCTGGCCACCTACTCACTGAGCCAAAGGCACTGTTTGTAGAAAGGGGGTGGGCAGGAGGCCTGTGGTTTCTCCAAGGCTTTGATTTATTGCCTAATGCAGGCAAAGAAGAAAGAGGAGGCTCATCTCTAAGCTGGAGTCTTAGGAATGGGACGTGAGTCTCACATCTTCTGAAGGCCCAGCAAACAGAGCCCTGCTCTCTAATCCTGGCTGCAGGTCTGAGCCTGCCACTGGGCACAGACACGCCACCAAGCAGGCTGCCTGCACTGTGCGTCTGGTTCAGAAAACCTCCCCCACCACCCTACTCCCCAAGGCAGCGATGTTTATGGGGAGCAAGACAGAGAGAGGAGGTAAGAAGGAAAACCAAGATGTAGGGGACAGAGGAACAGAGAGAGGGAGAACAAGGCCTGAGACACAGAAGGAGAAGGAGGGGAGACAAGGAAGCTAAAGCTGAGGACAGAGATGAGAGACACTGTCCCTGTGCCAGATGAGAAGTCTTGGGGAGAGACCTATGGGTCTGTAATGAAAATTAGCCCCACAAAGGCCTATGCCGATGGTCATTACACACATTACAGAAAAGAAAAAACAGGTGCTTCACTTCCCTACAGGGTTGCCATTTGCATCAGGTACAATTAAATGTTTGTTTACAAATCATACAGTTTGTCACTGGCAAGGTAAAAGCAAAGAAATAGATACAACCATTGAAATTAAAAGCAAAGATAAGAAAATGATAAGCAAGTCAATCATAAACCAAGACTCTAGTCACAAAACTTTGATTTGCTTACAATTCCCAGTGCCGCAGCTCTATGTAAAATGAGGTATCCCTATACTTACAGGATTTTCAGGCTGTAGAGACCAGAGAATGCTTGTCCCGGGATGTGTGAGAGATGGTTCCCAGAGAGACGCCTAGAAATCAGAGACAAGGGCCAGTGAAGCTGGCAGGTAACCCAAGGAGTGGGTGACTTCCAATAGTTAGCATCTTGGAATACGGATTGGTAGTACTAACTAGCATTTATTGAGATCTATTATATGTTCAATAGCTTACCTACATCATCTCAGTTCTCACAATAACGTGAAAGGTGCCTATTATTATTCCCAGATTTCAGAAGAGGAAACCAAGGCTGGGAGAAGTCAGTCCCTTCCCCCAGAGGCCACAGAGCCAGGCATGGTAGAGCATGGTATTCTTACCCGACTTGACCAACTTCTAGGCTCACAGCCGTCCACAGGGCCACATCCTCTCCTGTGCTAATCTGGTTTACCCATGGCCTGCCCTGGACTACTGAACTTCCCTATACAATGTCACCAGTGAAGGGAGTGTGTCTGTGTGGCCCCAGGCCCTAAACTACATAGCTAACCCCCACTAATCCAGGAGTGTTAGGAAATAAGGTGATGGACTTAGTCTAACATTCTGGTCTAATTAAGCATTTCCATGTTTGCCATAGGGTGATCACCGATTCTAAAAGGAGTAAATTAGATGAAATTTACTTAATGCTGACACTTCACTGAGCAGAGGTTAACTGTGGATGATTCAGAGGACACTACTAGATCTCCAAGGTCCCTGGGGCCACTGTGGTGTATTGATTCCTACTGAGAGGCCTGAAGATGTAGAGATTTTGCTGACATACCTCAGAAGTTTTTGTTTTTTTAAATGTAACTATAATAAAAGTCTTTTTTTTTTTTTGACAGAGTCTCACTTTGCTGCCCTCAGTAGAGTGCTATGGTATCATAGCTCACAGCAGCCTTCAACTCTTGGGCTTAAGCAATTCTCTTGCCTCAGCCTCCCAAGTAGCTGGGACTACAGATGCCCGCCACAATGCCTAGCTATTTTTAGAGACAAGGTCTTGCTCTGGCTCAGGCTGGTCTTGAACCTGTGAGCTCAGGCAATCCACCCCCCTCGGCCTCCCAAGTGCTGAGATCACAGGAGTGAGCCAACACGCCCAGCATAAAAGTCTCTTTATTTGATGCTTGCTGTTAAAAAATAAAACCACGTGGAAAGGCATCATGACATAACAGTCTCTCCTAGCTTAGGTTCTGTAGGTGGCATTTGCCATAGCAGGAGGGTCCTTTAGGGGGAGCCTCTAAAATGGGAGTGGAAGATGGAAGGTGAGCCTGCAGTTCTCAGGCTGTGCCCCACAGCTCACCTGCCCAAGCTCCTTGGCCTTTCTTGCCTTGCATTCCCACCCAAGCTGTGACACCTGCACCTGGAAGACCATTCCACTGACTCTTACTCTGTCTTGTTCCTTTGAAAACTGGCTCAACTTTCCTCCTCCAGGAAGGCTTCCCTGACCACTGACTTACACAAAATGGCCGTGTGTCCCACCCCCCTGCTGCCTTGCTGACACATGCTCTCTGGCCTCACATGGAAGTTCCTTCAGGGCGCAGGCAGATGTTTTATCTTGTTTTCCCCCAGAGCTCCTTGACTAAGGTGTGCAGAATAATGTAGGACAGAGGTAGGGAGCTAAGAAAGTGCTTGGTCTGGAGAACCCAGTCGTAGGCCTGGGGACATCATTCCAGCAGGGGCAGGTGGATTGCACCCTTCAGGAGCACTGTGTAGGGTCAAGGTGAGACGATCTGTTAGGGGAGTCGTGAGGCCAGGGACAAAGGGGAATTGTCAATGTTTTCAGATCCATTTCACGTTTCAGGAACATTTTAGATTTCCAATGCTCACAGTTTATGCAGTTTAGCAAATCTTTTTAGAGCCCCAAGGATCTATTTGGTGTGAAAACAAGAATAAACTGGGCTGGAAGGTATTGAGAATAGAGGTAGGATGAAAGTAAGGATCAGGACGGGGTGACCTGGCTTCCTGGCCAGGCACTGTAACCCAGATGATGATTTATTCATAAGCACCACCAGTATACAAAGCCAGACTTACAGAGTGCAGCCTGAGAGTGACAGCTGTGGGCAGGAATTAACCAGGGAGGACTTAGTGGAGGATGTGGACCTTGTAAGGGAAAGTCTAAGAAATGGATCCTTCAGCTATGGGGAGGCCACAGACGGCTCTGGAGCAGGTGAGATACACCCTGAAGGTGTGGAGAATAATGTAGGACAGAGGTAGAAAATCTGTCAGGAGGCTGGTTCAATCCGCAGATGTGAGGGGACATCTAGGGCAGTAGCGGTGGGAACCGGGAACAAGGGGTGGAGGTGAGAGACAGCTTAGAAGAACCACCAGGGTTTGGGTTGGGGCTGGTAGCTGAACACAGGGGACAAAAGCAGGTCATGTCAGGGAGAGCTGTGACTATGAACAGTAAGAGGGAAAGCTGCAAAGAGAATCTGGCTTCAGGGAGTAAGGAGGGCTAGATTTTAGACTTCCTATGCCATGCGGCTCCCTTGTGATTCACAATTGGGGCAGGCATCAGCTGCAAAATACCCTGCTGTCAAGAATAGTCCAGGCTTCCTGAGTCCCCTTTTCCCCCCAAACCCCTCCTGGGAAGCTTGGGTCCCACAGCTGTTAGAAGTAGCTAATACTTCACCTCCCACCCCTCAAAGCATCTACTCACAGCTCCTCCAAGAAGCGCAGGTGGTGGAAGAGGCCAGGCTGAAGCTCTGTGAGATTGTTCATGCTGAGGTCTCTGGGTGGAGAGAAAAGGGAAAGGGGCTATGAGCTGCCCATCTGCTATCCAGCACCAACCCTCCACAAAGGACCCCAAGGATCCCTATAGCACCTCCACCATGCCATCCTGACTCCAAAACCCATCTGACAACAGCTGCCATATTCTCTCTGAGCAAGAACTGAGTGGGAGTCAGGCCTCCCGGGGCCATCTGCATGTCCTATCTATGCAGTCTCCCATTTCCCTCTGCCATTCGCCCTTCTCTGGTGGGACTCCCCTGGGATGGCTGTGATTAGGGTTGTGAAGGAAATCGGCCTCCCTGTGAAAGGAGTAGCTAGGGAAAAATTCATAGAATTTCAGAGCAGGAAGGGAGGGCTCACAAATAATACCTCATCCACTCTTTCTACCAATGGGGAAACTGAGGCCCAGAGATCACTGCCATTCCCATCTGCGGTGCAAAGTCATACCATGTTCAAGCACTCGTGTGATGTCCCTTTTATTCAAACCCAGAGTCAGCACTTCTCACTGCCCGCCGAGATCTCTGCCAGGCCCTTCCCTCCCTCAGTATCCTTCTCCTTTTCTCCAACTGGAGGATCTCTTGGCACAACATGGAAGGTGCCTGGATTCCTGGGTGGTGAGGTGTGAAGACTGGATTTCCAGTCTAGATCTTCTAAGCCTCCCATATGATCTGAGAGACCCTGTGGATAGTTTCCATGTCCCTGTCCTCTAAGATGGCCAGCACACAAAATAATCACAATAATTAATTACACTGACATTTACTGGAGGCCTAGTCTATGTCAGGCACTGGCTAACCTTTATCCAAATAACCCTCTTTCATCCCCACAAACCCAAATTAGTTTCCATTGTTATCTCTATCTTACATTCAAGGAAACAAAAGAGAAAAGGGCCCTGAGGTCAAATCTTCCCTTCATGGATACCTATCAGAGCTCGGGCTCCTGACTACTATGACCTCATCTATAAAAATGGGATGAATAACCCCAAACAAGTAGAGTCCTTGAAAGAATTACCGTATATACTCTAGTATAAGCCAACCCCCCCCTTAATTTTACCCTAAAAACCGGGAAAACTTAGTGACTCAAGTATAGGCCGAGGTGGAAAATGCAGCAGCCAGTGGTAAATTTCAAAAACAAAAATATATACCCAAAACAATCACAATAATTGAGGAATCAGTTGGTTAAATGCTTTTCAATATTTATTGCTAAAGAAAAACTGTAAACTAACAACAACAACTTTAAAACTTTAAATAAAGTGCAGAAAACTGTAGCTCAACAGGTAATCAAGCTAAATCATAATCACCGAATCAAATAACCTGT
>CAUYPK010104516.1:0-32061 GCA_963574355.1 Loris lydekkerianus | reverse complement strand
GATTTCCTTTTGGTTATTTTCCACTTTATTAGCAGTTTCCTTGATTGTTTCCATCATTTTCTTCTTTATTTTCATCATGTGTATTCTAAATTCTCTTTATGTCATTTCTAACATTTCTTTATAGGTGGAATCCTCTGCAGTAGCTACCTCATCGTCCCTTGGAGGGGTTGCTCTGGACTGGTTCTCCTGTTGCCTGGAGTTTTCTGCTGATTCTTCCTCATGAGTGATTTATGTTATTTGTTTCCTTGCCCTAATTTTCCTTTCACTTCCTCTTGCTCTTTAAGTTCCTGTGCCTGTGGACTAAGGTTTCGATGAGTCCTTTTGGTACAGGTACAGAAGGATGAGAAGAGCAAGAGCAAGAAGGGATGAAAGAAAGGAGGAAAGAACAAAAATAAAATAGAGAAAGGATAAGGAGTGGGTAAAAGGAATATTGACAAAAAGAAGAGAGGCACAGAAAGAGGGAGACAGAACAATATAGGTGGAGAGTAGGGTACTTTGACACAACCTTAAAAAAACCTCAACCTCTGGGGGTACCCGGTTGGGTGTTTCCCTTGAGGTCAGCAGCTAACCAGATCAGACATAGTACTCTACCTTCACCAAGTAGAGAGGAAAGACAAAAATGCTATAAATCAAACCAAAACAAGCAAACAGAAAACTTTATGGGATAAAATTGGGTGAAAAACCACATAATAGGGGCCAAGACCCTAGCAAAAATGAAGTTCTAGTTATTGAAAAAGGCAGCAATAGGAAATTGTATTTAAACTAGAAAAATGGAGAAAGAAAAGAAAGAAAAAAAAGAAAAGAAAAAATCTGTACAGAAAAGGTTGAAATTAAAAAACAAAACAACATCAAAATAAATAAAAATAAATAAATAAACAAACAAAAAACAATCAAAAACAAAGCAGTATATATATCTTGTTGAATATTGTCTGGGCAACAGATGGTCTTCTGGAGTATGAGATGTTAATCATAATGCTAATATGACTGGAGGCCTCTGCTGATTTCTCAAACCCCATAGGGAAGACACCCTAAATCTCTCTTTAGCCCTCTTAAAAGGCACTTTAAACTTCTAAACTTGGCTAAGCAGAAGCTTTCCCAGGAAAGTACTTGTCATTGGGATCACTGCTGAAGTGGTTATCCACTTACCCAGTGTGCCAAAACCAGTCTCACTCTGCCCCTGAGGGTTAAGGCTGTAAGGTAGCTCAGTCCCTGCTTTTAGGCTGCTCAGTCACTAGGTTACTAGCTCCCACCCGGTCCTTGCTCTGTGACCCTGAGGGCGGAGCTTGCCAGGGCAGTTCTCTCACAATGGCTCCCTGCAGCTCACAGCTAAACACTATTAGCTCCGTCTGGCTCAGCGGCTCCATCTAGGGCCCTAGACAACACCCAAAATTCTCTGCCCTCCTGCTCAAGCTCTCCCCAAGGCAGTTCAACTGAATGCCAAATCCAAAAACACCAAAACAGTTCACAGGTAAGGCCTTTCCGGTTTGCAGTCTTGCTGCTACTGTACTTACAGCTAACGGCGGGATTAGACCAATTGAATACACGCAACTACTTGCCAGTTTTCCACTGTTTTTGTCTTCCTCTTGGAGTCCAGAAGTCTCTTGCTGACTCCCTGTATCCTCAAAGGGATGAGTATAGGCAGATCCCAGCCAGAGATGACTGGAGTCTTTTCTCCCCAGACTCACAGTGCCCAGGTGCAGGGAATCTGTTACTTGGCCACCATCTTGCTCTCTATCCAAGATTATGTTTTCTTATTTATTTATTTTTTTTTTGCAGTTAAGCCGGGACTGGGTTTGAACCCACCACCCTTGGTATATGGGGCTGGCGCCCTACAAATGAGCCACAGTTACTGCCAGATTATGTTTTCTTAAATGAGAAAAAAATTCCACTATATAATTGCAACCACTACATTCTATATGTGGATTGCTTGCTAAAATAGTCTTTAAGAAGTGTTTGAAAATTTCATTTAAAAAATATGAGCTAATTATTCCACTTGGAAACCTTTGATGCTACCTTTTTCATGACCCACAGAGAGTGGAGATTGGATGTTTCTATTTAAGCAGGTTTTACTCTGCATATGTCATAGCTATAGATGAATTGGTTGCTCTCTCTATGCTAATCCTCCCCTCAACACTTGCTGGGGTTGTGTGGCTCCTAGCTCCAGGCATCTAATCCAAATGAAGAAGAAGGAAGGAATTTCAACATTGTGGAAAACCCTGTGACATGTTTTCTCAGCTTTCAGGTACACCACTTTCCTCTTCACAGTATTAACATTGAAATTAAATATAGCTTTTATCCTTTTCCTATTTGCTTTTCCATTATTTTAAGAAGCCTTTATATTGTATGTGTGTATGTACGTTTGCTGTGCTCTGTAAATACAATGAAACTCATTTGACTGAAGTTTACTTGGGGAAGGGAATATTCAGGGGTTGAGGGTATTGGGATTGGGAGGCAGATCATTAAAGGGATCTTGGTCTTAATTTTGACCTTAAATTGCAATGCGAACTTGGGCAAGTCACTTAACCTCCATACACCTTGGCTCTTTAATTTCTAAAGAAATAAGTTCACCTCTGGTTTCCTTTTCAGCAATGTTATTGCCCCACTGTAGGAGTGGAAAATGTTACTTGAAAGATGAAATCCCCTATTTTTATAGCCCAAATTTATTTTCTTTTTTTCTTTCTTTTTTTTTTTACAGGTAAGTAAACTGAGAAACAGAAAAGTAATTTTTTCCCCAGATGCATAGGTAGTGGCCAAGACAGCAAGCAGAACTAGGGGTCTCCTGACCCAAAGATTTGGTTGTACAAATGATAGGATTTCTGCCATTGAAGTCTCCCTTCTGATGTATGCAGATACATGTACATATATGTCTGCATATGTGTGTATGCATACATTTATGATCATATGTACCACTTGAAGAACCGTTTAACAGACTAAATTGATTTACTTCTTTTATTCATATAAATTTATAAAGGATGACTAATCTGTATAGAAGCAAAACTTGTATGCTTTCAGTAAATGCAATTTCATAAATAATAGTAATGAAAACAAAACTGCAGTAAATGTGGGCTAGATCCTGTTGCTTAGTGTAAGCACCTAGCCTAGAATTGATCCGGTATTGTTTGAAAAAAGAGAGATTAACATGTGGCAATATCTTGTAGGAGATAGACCAGCACCAAACACTTTTCCCCTAAGTGCTCGGAGAGACAGAGGAAGCAGCAAAGGGAACTGAGTTCCTCACAAGGAGAGTCAATGACCTCAATGCCAGGTCTGGGCTCATGCTTCCCTTTCTCTTCAGGGACACTGGGACCCAGAGGGGTGAGAGGAAAGGGGCGAGTGATATGCTAGGCTATGATTCAGAATCAAAACATTGTAATGAGCATTGATTGCAGGGTGCTTACGGGCACCCTGGGAGGGGACTTTACCCAGGTGTGGGATGAGGGCCTCAGGGGGATTTCCTGGAGGGTTTCCTTACCATCTAAGCTGAGTCCTGAAAGAGAAATCTACTTAATTTCTAACCACAGGCCAACCAGCCGTTGGTGTTGACAGATAGGACATGTGTCAAGCTGAAGTCCAAAGGGTGGGGAGAGCATGACCTATTGTGAGAGCAGCAGCAAGTTTAGCAGGGCTGGAACGGAGTCAGAGAAGTAGAGTTTGGACTTTACCCTGAAGTGAGGGGAGCTACAGAAGGGTTATAAGCAGGAGAGAGAAATACGGTCAGATTTGGGCTTTCGAAAGATAATTCTGGAAGTATAAAACTGAATGACAGAGCAGCAGGAGGGAAGGGAGGAGACCCATTAGGACCTGGCTATTGCAACAATACACTCCAGACTTTATTTGAACGTCACCAGTTTCCCCACTAATGTTCATTTTCTGATCCCAGAGTGCCACATTGCATTTAGATGTCATGTTTTCCCAGCCATCTTTGGTCTGTGGTTTCTCAGTCTTTCCTTTTTCTTATTTTTTTTTTGTGACCTTGACCGTTTTGGCTTCCTTTCCTTTTGATAGTTGCTCCCATTGAGGTGTGTGAACAAGCAGCAAAGGAGAAAGAAGTTCAAGAGAATGGGCTCAGTATTCACCCAAGTGGCAGGTCAAATGGGGCCAAAACATGGGTTTGAGCTTTGGGTATACCTGAGTTAGAATCTGCTTCTATGTGACCTTCAGCAAATTAATTAGCTTCTTTGAGTCCAGTGCTGTCAAAGACATATCAGATAGCACCCATAAAATTTTGGAGCATACACAGTGCCTGTCACACGTAGCTAGATGATCTCTTAAGGAGGTGTTTACCTTCTTTATGTCAGAGACAAGAAAGTGGCTGAAGCAAGTGTATCTTTGGGGATAAGCCTTTACCCAAGGGAAAAACCTAATTTGGGGATAAAAGAAAAATAGAGAATATTTTTAAAAGGAGTTAATGCAATGGTTTTTATTCTAAAAAAAAAAAAAAAAGGCTTCTACATACTATAACCCCACCCATTAGTTTATGTTAAATTTAATGTTAAAACTTTTTTAATACTAGTCTGTTGTTGTTGAGACAGGGTCTCTATCCTGTGGTCCTGACTAGAGTGCAGTGGCCTCAGCCTAGCTCACAGCAACCTCAAATTCCTGGGCTCAAGCCACTTTCCTGCCCCAGCCTCTTGAGTAGCTGGGACCACAGGAGTATGCCACCACACCCAGTTAATTTTCTTTCTTTCTTTTTTTTTTTTTGAAGAGACTGGGTCTTGCTCTTGCTCAAATTCCTGGTCTAAACCGATCTTCCTGCCTCAGCCTCCCAAAGTGTTAGGATTATAGGTGTGAGTTGCCACTCCTGGCCTAATACTAGGTTTTATCTGCTACTTTGCGATTCAATCATGTTTTGTTTCCCTCTCAATGTAAGCTTTAACATTGAGAAGCAATGACATTGAGAAGCCAAAAGCAAAGCTGCAGCTGGGCATGCTGGCTGTGCATTCAGGGATACCTGGGTCTGCAGCTGGCCTCTGCCTCCTCTTTACTGAGTGATCTCAGCAAGTTATCTTGCCTCTTTAAGCCTCAGTTATTCCTCTGCTTGGAATTTTAACTGAGATGATGTGTGGATGACATAGTACCTGCACTCATTTTGTGGCAGCTGTTTTAATGAAGCAGATGAAGTAGATTCTTGTTAGTAAGCTCATCTTTGCTCCTTTCCCTTGGTGGTCTTACCACTAGCGTGGGACGGCATATCTTTCCTGGTATGTACCTTCCCACACCCCCAACTCTATCAATGATTTCAAACTCAGGGGACAAATGCATGGAGTCTGCTGGAAATTCTTGCTGTGAGAACATGCTATTGGTTTGCCTTCTTCTATGGCAGCAGTTTTCAACCTGTGGGTTGTGACCCACAGAACTGTATTAAAGGGCTGCAGCATTAGGAAGGTTGAGAACCACTGTTCTAAAGGGTGTCTTCTAATCAGAAGCAGAGACAGATGGCTGCTTATGGAGTGGGGACTTTGCTGTGAAGAGACAGAGGTGGAACAAAAAATAACATGTGTGGCTGAGATTTCATAACACAGCTGCTCAGTTCAGCTTCCTTTCCCAGGAGAGACTGCAGGAAGCAGTGGGGATGGAAGGACATTGTACTTTCAAAGTTATTTTAAAGGTGAGAAGTCAGCTTCCACTTCTAGTGTCACCTTTGACTCATTATCCAGGGCATCAAGCTAGGTTGAGAGATGAGTTCCTTTGAGGTGAGTGATGAGTTAGGGCAGGTGTGGGAAGGATGCTTGAGGGCACGTGGGTAATGAGAAGGCTGACCTATAGTTGTCTTTCTTTGTGAGAAATCAAGAGTCCCAGTAGGGGGCAGTAATGTCTTTCCTAAATAGTATATTATTACCCAAAGAACGTATTGAATAGTTCTGGATTAGCCTATAGCAGTGACTCTCAAACTTTTCTTTTACTGTGACCCTTAGCCAGGAATGCATGTTACATTGTATTCCAGCATGCATATGCATAGATATACACATGTGTCTGACAAAACTCCATTTATTCCATACAACTTTTTTTTTGAGACAAAGTCTTGTTGCATCACCCTGGCTAGAGTACGGTGATATTGTCATAGCTCACTCAACCTCACACTCTTGGGCTGAAGTGATCCTCCTGCCTCAGCCTCCTGAGTAGCTGGGACTATAGGCACCCACCACACCTGGCTATATTTTTTTTTCTATTTTTTTTTTTAGTGGTGGGGGTCTTCTCTTTCTTATGCTGATCTTGAACTCCTATAATCCTCTTGCCTCAACCTTCCAAAGTGCTAGGATTGCAGGTATGAACCACTATGTCCAGCCCCTTTCTTTTTTATATATCATTTGACAGACAACTTTTGAGACCAAAGAATGTGCACGTCCCAAAATAAAAATAATAGTTGACAATGAATACATGTTATGCATTAGGTCTCATATAAAACCTTTGTGATGACTCTCATGTAATCCAACAATATTTTGAGGTAGATACTATTATTTTTACCTTCATTGAAGTTTAGAGAATGTAAATGACTTGTTCAAGTTCACAGTTGGTAAGTAGTGGAGGTAAGATTTGAATCCATGTCTTTCTGATGCTGGAACTAGAACACTAAACCATTGTATTGTATCATGTATCTATGTTAGATGATGATGAGAGAGTTACTATCACTAATATGATCATGAATAGAAGCTGGATTAAAACTTGCAGCTTGTACTATTGAGCTCAAATCAACACAATGAGTCTAATAGGTCAAAAATTGATTATTCCAGAAGAGGACTGGTGAGACCTGAATTTCCAGGAGGTTTTAAAAAAAGTGCTAGGGTTATAGTTGACTATAGTCAGGTAACTTACCATAGAAAAAATGAAAGAAACATATTTCCCAAATGGAAAAAATAGCATAATGGCAATAAGTCAAAATAAATGATAAGATCTATAAATTGGATTCTGAAGAAGGTTCCAGATGGGGCATGAAATGAATGAAAGAAACTTGCAAGAGACCCCAAAGCTAATAACGAAAGATAATGGACACCTGGGCAAGGAAGGCAGCCAAGTGAAGTTTTGTCAGCTTCACTCGTCTTGGTACCTATAGCTTGGGTGGCAGCAGATGGAAGGAGGTCACCGACATCAGAGAAAAACCTGTTATTGACATCATGAGAAAGCTCTTGGGACATTCTCCTCCTCCAAATGTATCTTGTGAAACAAGTAGCCTGTGGAGATTCTTAATTTCTTATGCTTAAATAGACTCACATTTTTTTACTCACTCATAGTATTCAGGAATGCTTAATTATCTATTCTCTTAACCTCACAGGTTATGGTATTTTTATTGGGGGTGGGAAATTTTACCATTATTTGTAAAAAGTATTTTGAAAATAGGTAATCTCTTCTGTCCTTCATTTTAACCTTTTAGATCTAGGGTACTGCATTTAAATATGATGTGGGTGACTTTCAACTACTGTACCTTTCTTGCATGGTCCAAATATTATGTGTAAAGGTGACTTTTTGCTTGTTGAACTTTCTTGGAAATTGAGAACTATTGATGTTTGTTCATCTGGGGATACATGTGCTCCATAGAGATGTTTATAGGAATGTCCCTGGATTCTCTGAATATTGCACCAGACAGCACCGACACCAGCAATAATACATCTGCTTTCCTCCTCAGGGGAGCTGCCACAGAGCAGGCTGAAATAACAGCTGGATGGTAATCCTGGTGACCAAACAGCTACTTATTCATAGCACAAAACAAAACGGACTTTTGTCTGCCCTAGAACATGGAGCTTTGGGACTCTAGTGGGTGGAAGAAAACCTAGCAAGACAGACAGATGACTTGGTAGATTGACATTTTTTGGTTGTTTTAAAGTCTAGTGGATCATGTAAACTGATATTCTGACACTGTTTCAAGTCCTGTGACATTCCTTTCTTTCTTTCCAAATTATACACATGTTAAGTTTGTTTGTCTCTTTTCCTTTTTCCTCATGTCCTCAGTTTTTATTCTCTCTTTTTTGTGTGATCATTGATCCTTATTATTTTTTCCTTTTTTTTTTTTTTTTTTTTTTTGCAATAAGGTCTTTCTGTGTTTCTAGGGCTAGAGTGTAGCCATCATAGCTCACTGCAACCTTGAGCTGGGCTCAAGTGATCCCCCTGTTTCAGCCTCCTGAATAGCTGGGACTATAGGTATAGGCCACCATGCCTAGCTAATTTTTAATTTTTTTTTTTTTTTTGGAGACAGAGCCTCAAGCTGTCACCCTGGGTAGAGTGCAATGGCATCATAGCTCACAGCAACCTCCAACTTTGGGGCTTAAGTGATCCTCTTGCCTCAGTTTTTCTATTTTTAGTAGAGACAGGGTCTCACTTTTTGATCAGGCTTGTCTCGAACCTGTGAGCTCAAGCTATCCAACTTCCTCATCTTCCCAGACTACTAGGATTACAGGCAGGAGCTACCTTGCCTAGCCCTAATTTTTTTTTTTTTTGCCTTCAATTGCCTAGGGAGTCCTCCTCATAAAATATTCACACCTGGCCCTAATTTTTAATTTTTTTGTGAAGGTGGGATGTCTCTATGTTGTTGGTCTTAAACTCCTGGTCTCAAACAATTCTTGCCTGTCAAAGTGCTAGTGTTACAGGCATGAACTACTGTGCGTGGTTGATTCTTCTACTTTTCTTTTCTAGAATTTATCATAGTTAAAAATACTTTGCATGGCTTAGTGTTCTTTTTGTAAAATAAATAATCTGTGTGCTCTACCTAGATTGGATGTCCCATGAGAGCTGAAACCTTGTCTGGGTCACTCACTCCTAAATTTCCAGAGCCCAGCCCAGTGTCTGAGACACAACAGACTTTCAATAAATATTTGTTGAATGAGTGAATAAAGAAATGAATGAATGAAACTTTGAATTTAGGTTTTGACCCTTTGTTATCACTTATGGGAGGGAGAAAGTATTAAAACCATAATATAACTGTTTATTGTTCAAGTGATTGGGAAATCAGATGATAGGGCTGCTCACACACGTAGTAAGTACTCATAAAAGTTTTTGAGAACAATAAGCAAAATTGTAATTTGTTTAGAGTGAGTTTCTATAGATGTGGTATGTCTTTCCCTAATTTTCAAACAAGTAGCAGTTATGACTAGTAGTTTTAAACAGGTAATAGTTATGACTATAGATAATAATTCACTTGTAGTATAGGATTCTATCCTCCAAATGGCCCTACAAAGAAGGTGTCCTTGTCCTCTCTTTTCAGATGAAGGAATCAAGCCTCATAGTAGATAAGACATGGACAAAGATTCCAAACTAGTTCTCTCTAACCTGAAAATCAGTGGTTTTATTAAAAATAGAATTCTGGTTACACATTTTCTCTTTCAGAATATCAGATCTTGAAGAGAAATATTTGCCTTGTGAATGTTTGAGCGTTTCCCTTCGTTTTAAAAGGGGGGATGACCAGAAAATATAGGGGGAAGGGATCTTGGGTTATGTAAGCATCATTGCATCAAATACCCAAGGAAACCCCTTCAACAACGAATGTTCTATGGAATAAAGTGTACAAAGAGATAGGTGACATGTTTATAGTACCTTAGTGCCTAAGTAATCATAGTATTGTTTCAGAATCCCAAGTATCCTTCCTAGTGGAATAATAAGTTGAGGGTGTCATGGGATGTAGGATAAAGACCTTGTCTCTGTCCCTGTCAGTCTGCTTGAAGGAGACTGGATGCATGCATGAGAAGCACTAGGAGAAAGAGTCTGAGTTGAATTACTGTGGAACAGATGAGGAAGGGAGTCATCCATCCATCCATCCATCCATCCATCCATCCGTCCGTCTATCCATCTGTCTATCCATTCATCTGTCCAACCAACCAAACAACCAACCAACCAACCAACCAACCAATATCCAACACCTTTTATATGCTAGGCTCACACTGTGGTGAGCAAGGTTATGACAGTCCCTGGCTTCGTGACACCTATGGGCCCTGGGGTAGGCCAAAATCTTTTTCTGAATCTGTGCTAATTCTGATGAATTTCCCCATCATTCTTACCTTCATAGCTTAGATTTGAGCACTTATAACACAGACATTGTGCTAAATTTTGTACTCTTTTTATGTCATTGACTCCTCTTAACTTACTTTTCCTATTCCCCCCAAATAATGGCATTGTATAATTGTTCATATAGCATATGTGAAGAAACAAGTTCAGAGAGGATAGATAAGCGATTTACTTTCATCCAAAGTCTCATAAGTAGAAGGTGGCAGTCAGGATACCAATCCAAGCCTTGTCTGTATTGCAAGTATTGTATAAAACTTAAGCTGGACTTAATACTACATTTCATACAACTGCAGCTAGATAGATCTTGTTCACTTGCACATCCTGTCTTGGATGAATGGTGGTACCATTGAACCACTTCATTACTTATCAAATATGTGACTTCAGGCAAGTTGATAAGCTCTTGGTGCTTCACATTCATCACTTATAAAATAGGGATGATACTAGTACTTATCTCTTGAGATTGTTGTGTAGATCAAATGTGTTAATATATATAAAGTGCCTGGCACAGGTTATGTAAGTGTTGGTTGCTATTGATACTATTGCTGTATTCACAGACATTACAAAAGAGTACTTGTTTAGGTGAAAAAGATAATGAATTCAGCTTGCAACATGTAGAGCACTGCACTCCAACTGGATGTGAAAACAATTTAATTTACATATTGTCCTCTTGACCTAATGTGCCATAAGGTCAGAGTGAGTCTGCCTGGGTCACCATTGCACCCATAGCTAGAACAGTGCCTGACCTATGGAAATTGCTCCATATTTATTTATTGGATAAATGAATGAATGAATGGCTGGGCTCTACACATTATTTAGGGTTTAAATATACATGGACTAAATAATGAAATAAATAAATATGCCTCCTAGAGGACACCAGTATCACCTGAAATAGAAATTTAAGTGTGTGAGTGTGAGCTTCTAGCATACTCACAGAACATGCAGCTTCCAGGAAGAAGTAGGGGGTCTTTCTTTTTCCAGTTCCAGCATGAGCTATCATTCTAGGACCCTGGGATGTCCTGAGCCAGGCCTTCACAATGTCCTGAAATTCTTCCCCAGCCAACTAAGTAGCTAATCCCTATGAAATCAAGGAACCTTTCTTCCTGTCCTTTGACTTCAAACTGGGGTCAAAGGCCTTATGCTGGGGTATAAATAAATAAAGGCCCTGCACAGACAAAAGCCATTCTGGAGCCAGCCTTCACCGTAAACACTGGCCTTCCTCTGCTGTGAGCTGAAGCTTCCAGGTACTTCCCTGGGCCCACCATGACCTCACTTGGCCTAGTAAAGACCTGGTGGAAGTGGGAGGTCCCAGTGATTACGTGGGAAGAGATGAGAAGCTTCTGAAGGTAGTCAGAGATAATTGTCTAACAACTTGGTTTCTGAAAACAAAACGTGTGCATGTATATACATGCTCAAGTTTATTATAAATTTGACTTTCATAAAAGATGTATAGCATGCAATCAAAAACAAAAATAAAATATCATTATTCTCTATTATAAATTCTATACAGGCAATTGATTCTCAATGTTTCATTGATTTATGGGAAATTCTTGTGTCTAGAACTAACTATGGTTGCATTTAGACAAGTATAAGTTAGAAATGAATATTGGGCATTTTCCAGAGGGGCGAGGATGAGTGTGTGTGTGGGGGGTGATTGGTGGGATTACACCTGCAGTGCATCTTATAAGGGTACATGTGAAACTTAATAAATGTAGAATATAAATGTCTTAACACAATAACTAAGAAAATGCCAGGAAGGCTATGTTAACCAGTGTGATGAAAATGTGTCAAACGGTCTACAAAACCAGTGTATGGTGCCCCATGATCGTATAAATGTATACCGCTATGATTTAATAATAATAAAAAAGAAAATACAAACAAAAAGAAATGAATATTGGTTGATATTTTTGTTAAGAAGAAAGATGAAAGTGAAACAACAAAGATTTTGGAAAAGCACTAATTTGTCAACAAGATGCTTATGGAGAAATCACTGGATATGGGGCTGAAAGAGAGATTGGAGAGCACTGCACTCTACAGAAATTCTACTGTACAAATGCCACAGTTGCAAATAATCCCAAGAGCACAGACGATAGCAACATCTGTTAAACTGATTAGGAGATGAGTTTTGAATATTTATTATCTCTTTTTAATGTGATATATTTCATTATAAATGTATATTCTTTTGTATAATTTAACTTTTAATAATAGTCATGTTTAAGAACCCCCTCTCAAAATTCCTGAAAATTTAACAACCAGCTCTCAGGAGCAGGTATGAGCAAGTGTGCTGTGGCAGCTCAGTCAAAGAAGAGATTGAGAGAGTGAGTGGGCCTGAGTCCCTGAGTTCTGGTGGATGAGCTGGTGCCTAGCACTGGAGATGACCTGGGAAGAGTAATTCCTGGGACCCGCCAGAAATGAAAGGCAAAGAGGAAAGAGAATGCTTTTTGCTCAGGAAGTGAAGGAAACTCTCCAGGAACCCTTCTGTAGCTTCAGAAATTCTTCACTTGACATCCATAACATTTGCTATCTGGTGTTTCTCTTCCTTGTTGAACTTGTGGGGATAAGGCATGCCCAGAGAAGTGTAACCTGGGCTTGCTGCCTGGCTGTTCAAGTGAGCTTATCAGCTAGTGATTATCTCTGCCTCCCTTGTCAAGGCATTGTCAGCAAGTGATGCCTCCATCACTTGCCAGGTACTGATACAGAAACTTTTGACCTTTTATTGGTGCTGTCATTTTGAACCTACTACTTCACGTGACAAATGTTTTGACCTCTGTGATTTGTCAGTGAGGATGTTTTGACTTCACGCTCATAACTACAACATTGAAAGCACCAACAGTAGCCAAATTTTTATCAAGAAAGTATTTTTCTTTTTTAATACATATTTTATTGAGGTAAAATATATAATTTGCCACCTATAATTTATTGTTTTTAAGTGTATAATTCAGGGATAATAAGTACATTTACATTCCTTTTCCCCATTCTCCTCTGCCTCCTCCAATGTTTTCTTCTCATAGTTTCAGGTTTTACATTCCAGTTTTTAATTCATTTTGATTTAATTATTGTGTATGGTGAGAAGTAAGGGTCTAGTTCCATTCTTCTGCATATATTATTCAATTTTCCCTGTGCTATTTGTTGGAAAGACTGTCCTTTCCCTATTCTAAGCTCTTGGCACTTTGTTGAAGATGAGTTGGTTGTAAATCCATGCATTTACATCTGGGTTCTCTGTCAGTTCCATTGGTCCACATTTCTGTTTTTGTCAGTACCATGCTGTTTTGGTTACTATAGATTTGTAATAAATTTTTAAGTCAGGTATCGTGATGCCTTCAGCTTTGTTCTTTTTGTTCAGGATTGCTTTGGTTATTCAGGGTCTTTTTGTGGTTCCATATAAATTTTAGGATTTTCTTTCTATTTTTTTGTGAAGAATGTCTTGGTATTTTGACAGGATTGCATTGAATCTACAAATTGCTTTGGATAATGTTGTCATCTTGACAATATTCATTCTTTCAATCATGACCATGTAATATTATCTTTCAGTTTTTTGTGTGTCCTCTTCTATTTATTTTATCAGTTTTTTTTTTTTTTTTACAGTTTTCCTCGTGTGGATCTTTCACTCCTTTGGTTATGTTGATTCTTGGGTATTTTTTTTTTTATTCTTTTTTAGCTATTGTAAATGGGATTATGTTCTTGATTTCTTTTTCAGATTGTTTACTGTTGGCATATATAAATGCTACTGATTTTTATATATTAATTTTGTATCCTGCAACTTTACTAAATTATTTTACGAGGGGGAATTTTTACTATTTTTTCTAGGTGTAAGATCATGTCATCTGCGAACAAGGACAGTTTGATATCTTCCTTTCCATTTTAAATACTTCTTATTTCCTTTTGTTGTTTAATTACTTGGCCAGGACTTCCAGTATTATGTTGAAAAATAGTGATGAAAAGAGGCATCCTTGTCTTGTTCCTGTGTTTAAGTGAAAGGCCTTTAGTTTTTCTCCATTCAGTATGATGTTAGCTATGGTTTTGTCATAAATGCCCTTTATTATTTTGAGGCATGTTCTTTCTTCTTCTTCTTCTTTTTTTTTCTCCAGGTTAATGTGAGGGTATAAACAACCAGGTCACAATATTTGAATTTGTTAGGTAGAGTCTATCTTATAGTTGTGTCCCACACCCAGAAGATGTGCCGTATACCCCTACATTGTGCCCATAAAGTGGAAGCACACCAATCCCTCTTCTTCTCTCCTCCCTCACCCCAACATGAATTGAATTGAGTTTTACTCCTATGTGGGCATGTATTAGGTCATCTACTAACTTCATATTAGTATCGGGTATGTTGGATATTTGCTTTTCCATTCTTGTGATACTTTACTAAGAATATATTTCAACTCCATACAAGTTAATATGAAAAGATGTAATGCCACCAACTGTTTTATGGCTGAATTCCATAAAAAATATACCACATTTTGTTAATCCATTCTTGAGTTGATAAGCATTTAGGTTGTTTCCACATCTTGGCAATTGTAAATTGAGCTGCCTTAAACAATCTAGTGCAAATGTCCTTAAAATAAAATGATTTTTTTTCCTTCTAGGTAGATGCCTACCAGTGGAATTGCAGGGTCAAATGGGAGGTCTAATTTGAGTTCTTTGAGGATTCTCCATACTTCTTTCCAAAGAGGCTGCATGAGTTTGCAGTCCCACCAGCAGTATAAGCGGGATCCCCTCTCTCCATATCCATGCCAGCATCTGCAACTTTGGGAACATTTTTTTTTCATATGTTTGTTAGTCATTCATCTATCTTCCTCTGAGAAAGTTCTGTTTAAGTCTCTTTCCTAGTGATATATGGGATTGTTTGCTCTTTTTTTGTGGATTAATTTGAGTTCTCTATAGATCTTAGTTATCAAGCCTTTGTGAGATATGTAACATGGAAATAATTTTTCCCGTTCTGAAGATTGTCTGTTTGCTTTAACTATTGTGGTCTTAACTGTGCAAAAGCTTTTCAGTTTAATTAAGTACCGTTTGTTTATATTTATTATTGTTGCAACTGTCACTGAAGTCTTCTTCATAAAATCTTTCCCTAGACCAAAATCCTCAAGAGTTTTACCCACATTTTCTTCTAGAATTTTTATTATTTCTTGTCTTAGATTTAAATATTTTATCCATCTTGAGTCAATTTTTGTAAGTGGTGAGAGGCATGGAACAAGTTTCAATCTTTTACATGTGGTTATCCATTTCTCCTAGCACCATTTATTAAATAGAGAATCTTTTCCCCAGTGTATACTTTTGTTTCATTTATCAAAGATCAGATGTCAACTGGAGACTGATTTCATCTCTTGGTTTTCTATTAGGGTCCTTATGTCTATACCTTTATTTTTGCATCAATATCATGTTGTTTTGATCACTGTTGACTTGTAATATAGACTTTTTAGGGAGATTTTGTATGATTGATGCTATTTCAGAACTTGATATTGATCTGTTCAACATTTCCACTTGATTCTGGCTAAGTCTTGGAAGGTGACATGTGGGAATTTGTTTCTGTCCCTGCTAAATTCCCCTGCAGAAGAGAAGCTGTTTTGAGTTCCCAGAACCTGTGCCTCAGGCCTTGTCTTTGCTCCTGCAGGTTTGTATCTGCAGCACAGTTAGGTGCCAGTTGTAGCTTCCTGCTTTCCTTTGTCTATAGGCTGACAATCCTCTGAGTGCTGGGTGCGTCTTAGGCTTAGTAAAGTGGTCCTCAAGGTCAGCCCCACCCTGGAAATTTCCCGGCTCTGCACTCCACCCAGGTTGGTACCACCTCAGGCAAACCCTTTACCCACGGGCCTTCATTTCTGTCCCAGGTCTGTTCTGTGCTGGTTGCCACCTGAAAAGATGCCCGGCCTCGTCTGGTTGCCCAGGGAGATAGGAGTTGTGGCTTTAGGATATCCAGGAACCCTATTGTTGCCAAAAATGGCTGCTGCTCTGTGCCTTGAGGCACCGCCGCTCCAGTGTGGTTCCCTCTCAGCTGACCATCCTCTCCTCACTGCCGTGCCACTGAATCAGCACTGAGTAGCTGCAGTCTAGGCCCTGTCCACACACCTTGAGAAATCACCCAAGAATCTGAACTCCTGGGGGACTGGCCTCAAGACCTCAAAGTGAGAGTGGAGGCAAGTGCTGGGAGCTCAGAATTGGAGGTAGAGAATATATACAGTTTTATACAGTTTTATGCCTGGCAGGAGAAGGCTGTGGCACTCTAGGAGGGGAGGTAGGTCCAGTTTTTAGAGGGTCTTTCCCGTGGAGTGTAGTGGGAGGTCCTTTGAACTCTGTTCATTTGTTTGCGGGTCACTCTGAGCTGTTCTCTTGGGGAAGGGGACTCCCATCCACTTGGTGATGGATTTTGTTTGTATTGTTGGGGTCGCAGCTCGCCTCAGCAGGGTTGATGTGTGTTCTTCAACCTTCTCTCTTGGTGCAGCTCTAATCTACCAGGTTACTTGCTAAATTTCTGTCCTTTAACTCTCCTTCTGGACGGGAGCCTCTGTGGAAAGCTGGCTTCAGTCAGCCATCTTGTCCCCGCCCCCTTGAGCCTGGATTCTCTTAAAGAAATATGAGGGAAGCCAATCCTTCATGACAGTTTAAGAGATGATCAAACTGACTTCAAGAACATGCAAGTGGTTCCAAATAGCAGAGAAGTACCATTCTAAACCTATCAGAAGGTACTTGATACAAGGGTATCTCATATTCTCATAGCTGGATTTCCTTGGGAAGCCAATGAGCACACCATGTATGATGGAAAACAACCCTGCAGGCACAGGAGAAGCTGATGGCCACAGTCTGCAAAGGGATCAATTAGAGAGAAAAATTGACCTCCTCTGGTAAAGAAAAGGTATGCAGAAGAGAAAGGGGCAGTCCAGTGTTCCTGTAATTATCCCCTTTCTCTCCTGAATTACTCATTTCTCTTTCCATACAGCAATTCTCCTGCAGTCTGATAAACACATCACAGTATGTCCTTCATTCTATAAACAAATAACAAAATCCTCTTTAGTTATTCTTTATCTTATTGGTGTGTTCCATTTCTTCAAAGCACTCATCACCTGAAATATTCTTGTATTTATTAATTTATTATTTTCCCTCCTATTCTAGGAAATATGCTCCTTGAGGGCAGGATATGATCTTTCTTCTTCACTGCTATTTTGTCCTAGAATCCTATTTGTCACATAGCTGGGGCTCAATAAACATTTCTTGATTGAATGCAAGGGGTTGAGTTGCATGAAGATATGAGATATAAATTACCCAGGTAAAAATAGATTTTTTTCAAAGGTAATTATATGTTTTAAGAACAGATGCAATGGGCTGACCTTTGGCCCTAGGAAAAACAATTCCATAAATCTGTTGATTAGAGACCAGGGATAAACACATGCATACTTGTGGCCACTTTTCCATTTTGATTTTAAGATAGGCATAACTAATCTGTTACAGCTCTTTCTGCAGGAAGTGGTTACTACCTTCCTGATTACTGAATCCAAAGAGCCAATAGATGAAATTTTAAGTGGAAAGACAGGTTTTGGAGACCTTACCAATATGGCAGGCCCAAGGTTCTTCTATAAATAACTGACCATCACCTGTAGAGTGTGAATATGGAAAAGAGCAATAGTTGCATGGCTTTAGTTTTTTCTTTTCTAAACAAACCAAATGACACTAAATTCAATCACCCCACATGTACTGATCAAGAGAGCTCAGCATTTAGCCAAAACACAGTTAAGAAAACTTGCTTCATGACATCCAAAAAAACAGACATATATGCCCTGCTGGCCATGACTGGGGGCTGTAAGTCACTTTTTTAGAGTGGCTGGCTCCAGGGAAGTGCTGATAGGATGCTGATAAGGAAAGGAAAGCACCGGTAAGACCAAGAAAGGGGAAACTCTTACCTATAAGAGTTTCTGAATATTTTTACATGGGGAAGGAGGCAAAGAGGGTGGGGGCAGCAGCTGGCATGTTGCCTTTCACTACAGTGTGGGTGAAAGTAACGCTTGATTTGTAAACCTGGAACTTCCTACAACTATCACAAGATCAACAAGCAAAGAGAGTCAACAAGTATTTACAAAGCCTATAATGGCTTGCATGTGGACAAATGCCAAAAAACAGTGTATTTTCCATGGTTCTGCCTCCTCCCTGACCACACCCCACAAGCATTGCTCTTTATTTTGTAACTTGCACATGAATTGCCTCAAGAACATGCGGACACTGCTTATGGCCATGGGGGGAACTCTGGCTGAGACATAGACTTTTGCCCAAGGTAAGTGATCTGCTGTGCAGAATTCTTGTCAAGATAGTTAACAATGCCAAGCACACAAACAAACAAAACCATACAGCAGAAGCAAAGTCTTCTCCCTGCTCTTGTCACTGCTCCTGACCTCATGATATAGTAAGGGAGCCCTGAGATGACCTTCCCAGGGAGGCTAGGCAAAGGATTTGGTTAGGCCTTGATTAGACACGGCTATCTCCCTCCAGGAAAAGGAGAATCACCTGAGGCAGGACCTCATGAGTCTGAGAGAATGGGTTTGTATGCCTCCTCTGGGAGTGGCCCTGGATTCACAAAGGAGGTGACGGGTAGAGGTAGGGTGACATATCAAGAGAACTTGTTTACTCGGGAGGATCTGTGTAGGAAATGAGTCATCCTCAAAGTGCAATGGAATAATACGGTCCACCTGTGGGTCCACTTACCTGAGTCATTTGCCCATCATCTTCCCCTTCACCTGTTGTCCTCTCCCTTGCTCATTCTTCTTGGCTCTTCCATACCTCACATGTCCTTATTCTTCAAGAAGCCATACCCTGCCCTGAATTCCCCCTCCACCTATCACATTATCTTTTTCCATACCCCAACTACTTGGGGCACGCTGTCTTGAATGGCCACCTCTTCTAAATGTCCTGATTTCCAGACACTGTGCAAGGCAACTGAAGAACATTGCTACCTTCAGTCCTTCCAACAATATAAGCAGTACCTGAGAGAGCAAGCTATTACCCATCTCATGTTAGAAAGCTCAGAGATGTTAAGTAACTCTCTCAGGGTCAAAAATTTTAAGTGTTAGAATTGAGATTCAACCTAGTAGTACCTGCTTTTAACATCTATTCTAGAATTTCCAAAGTGTGTCATTTATAGGGCAAGAATTCCAGGAGATTTAAATAGAAATGCCATAAAATAATTTGAAAAAATTAGACTTGAAAAATAAACACGTACTTGATCTTGTTATCACGAAAAAATCTGCTACTAAAAATGGCAGCACATCCCTGGTCCTACCAGTACTTCTGATGGGAGTGCTGTTGGCCTTTCAGTCAAAGTCTGTCAGTGGGGTCCTCGGTCAATTTGCAGTTAGAAGTGCCCCCACTGTGTCTGAATGCTCCCTGAGATACAGATGTTACTACCTCCAGTTGAAGATAATTAATTCTAGGCTATAATTGTCACAAAGTCAAGGACTGTGTCTTTCTTATTATAACAGCCCTGGCATATGGCTCACAGTTGGCCTTTAGTAGGTATGAGGAAGTCACCTAATGTATGAATGTGTGATGATTAATAGATGGGCAGGACATTACTTAATCTGATCTCATTGATCACCTCAACATGTCTGTGATATTATTAAATATTCATTATATTTTAAAATCAAATTTTGATCATTTCTTTTCTTTTTCTTTTTTTCTTTTTTTTTTATTTTTTGAGACAAAGCCTCAAGCTCTTGCCCTGGGTAGAGTGCTGTGACATCACAGCTCACAGCAACCTCTAACTCCTGGGTTTAAGTGATTCTCTTGCCTCAGCCTCCCAAGTAGCTGGGACTACAGGTGCCCGCCACAACACCCAGCTATTTTTTGGTTGTAGTTGTCATTATTGTTTGGCAGGTCCAGGCTGGATTCTAACCCACCAACTCTGGTATATGTGGCTGGCACCTTAGTCGCTTGAGCAACAGGCACTGAGCCAAATTTTGATCATTTCTTATAGCAATTAAACCATCAAACTACTTTAATCCAAGCACCAAGTTTTCTGTCTCCTGAGCTCCTGTTGCTGCCCCATCTGTGCATTCTAAATTATAATAGTTTTTCATTTTTAAATGTTTGGGCTAGGATACGTTATGCAATACTTCTTATTGATGGTTACCAATCAACAAAAAGCATTGGGATCTTTTCTCCCATGAATAGTTCTGAGACCTCCAATGTCCTCTTGTCCTTTTTATTCCTAATAATGGTGCTTCTTTCACTTGGCTCCTCAGACTGTTCCCATTGTCATATTGTCTCCTTCAGAAAAAAATCTCTTCTTCTCAAATCTAATTATACAATATGAACAGAAAAATAGATATGGACCACTGATCACCATTCATAGACTCATAGGTCTCTATTTTCAATCCTGAGTGCGGACACCAGGCTCTGTGTCAGCCAGGCCCTGCTGGCCTCTCCTCTGGCCTTTTCTGTGTCTGACTCCATGAGAATCTGTCTTTGTTCCTCCTTGCATATTCTCCTCTCTCATAGGTTTCAATGTCTCTGATAGACCTGAGAATAGGCATTTATGGAAGGACAGGTGAGAAGAGGCTGCGGTTCTGGCCTCAGAGTAGCCAGAAAGGAGGAACAAGCCATGGGGAAGTTTTCCTGACTCAGTCTGAGGAGCTATGGCAGGACTTGGGCTGCCAGAAATACTAGGGGTGCAGCAATACGGCAAGATCTAGACAAGCTGTGGGCTGCAGAGGAGTTTGATGAAGATGAGGCACAGGGAGAAGGAGCTGGGAGGAAGCAACTTGGAAACACAGGCATGAGGCCAGCCATAGAAGCTGTCCCAGGAGCAAGGCCTGTCTACATAACCAGAGCAGTTGGAGGATGCTTTCAGAAGAAGCTGGGACTGGATTTGGGGTTTAAAGGGTAGGATTTGTAGAGTTGAAAAGGAGTATGACAAGCCGCTTCCTGTGAGGGGAGACTATGTGTTATTCAGTGATTTACACCAGTTTATGCTTCTCTGTGTTCTGATTGGCTGAAATTACCCATGGACTAACTGGCCAAGCCATCAGGCAAAGATGCTAGTTCACAGGGGCAGCTGAGGGAGCTTCTCCTACAGGGAAGTTACCTGGTGCTGTCACTCATACTTTATAGGGTACCCAATGTTTCTACTTGTTCTAAACAAACTGACCACATCTAGTTCAGCAAGTGAGATCATGGTAAGCACAAGGGTTCTCTTTTAAAACAATCAATAAAGTGTGTGTGTGTGTAGTGTGTGCTTTGAACAAATAGAGAATATACCTCCATCCCTTAGCCACCTGTGAAATGAGAGGGAGATTTATTAGCCTTCCTCAACAAAGCTCTTGCCCATGGGAAACTTGAGATCAAAGGTCAAAAACTCAAGTGTTTCCTGAGAAAACAAGATAAATAAAGCAACAAGACAATTCTTGATGCAACAGGAAATGGTGGAGACTCTGGCTAAGTTGAGCGCTCGCATCCTATTTGAAAGAACAGTCGCTATTCTCTCCCCTGCTTTGTGTCCATGTAAACAAGACAGTTCTCTGTGACTAGAGATTTTCCAATTTTTTAAGAGGACCCAGAAGTGCTGATTTTTTTGGTTAAAGACTTTCCTATTCTAAGGACACCTCCTGCCCTGGACCATCAGTTTCCAGTCTCTGTCTTAGAGGCCACCTAGTTATGGAAGTCACCTGTGCCTGTGCTTACTTTTCGTGGAAGGAAAAGTAGACACCTGTAGGAAAAGGGGCAGACTCCCTAGTCTGACGTGAAAGACCCTCATTTACTTCTCTAGACTTATTTCTCCCTATGCACCATTCACACTTTAGGCTCCAGCAATGCTGAGCTAACTGTAGCTTGTCTAATGTAGATGGAAACAGAGATCCAACCCCAGCCTTAATCTAAATCCTTAGGAAAATGAAATTTCACTGTAAAGTTGAACTGAGACTGTGGAAATTTAAAAATATGTTCTTGTTGGAGAACATTCTCCTTAGTATAGTATCATAAGAATGGAAAAGCAAGAAGCCATTGTTTTCAATACTAACATGAAGCCAGTGGATAAACAAATACACACTCACATAATAGAAAAACTCAATTAAATTCAAGTTGGGGGAATGGGGGGGGGGGGCGGGGCGGAAGGGATTGGTGTGCTTTCACCTACCAGGCACAAGTAAGGGTACATGGCACACCTCCTGGGTGAAGGGCACAGTTACAACAGGGACTTTACCTAGCAAATGCAAACAATATAACCTAATCATTTGTACCCTCGTATTAAATCTGAAATTAAAAAAAAGAAAATACAAGTGCAACATTTAATAAAATCAGATTCAAAAAGGAAAAATTGTAAAGGAATCAAATGACCATTAGTGTTGACTATCAAATAGCGATTTTGGCTTATTCCTACAATAATATAATATGCAGCCATTAGAAATAAGAAAGGAAATCTGACATGGAAGAATATCTTTCATACATTAAATAAAAAGATCAATTTGATGGAAAAAAAGTCTTTTTTTTTTTTTTTTACATTTTTTCCGTTAGGGGTAGGTTTTTAAACTATTGGGCTTTGTGACCAGCTCGACCAAAATAGTACTTGAAAGTGATGATACATCCCTTTACATGCAGCTTTCACCTTGTTTCTGCAACTCTCCCTCAAGCCCTCAGCTGCCAAGCAAGTAGGCTGACTGTCCTGAGGCTACTGTGCTGTGAGGAAGCCCACACTAGCCTAGGGGAGAGATACCATAGAGAATTTCTTAGGGGACATAAACAGAGAGAGAGGCTCCACCAGTCCACAGGTGATCCAGCCCCCTGCTGTTCTAGCTTCAGGCACTGTCTAACCAGCTGCCCGACAGACCCTGAGCCAGATTGCCTGGCTGAGCCCTTCCTAAATTCCTAACTAATGAAAATTGTGAGTAATAAAATGATTATTACTGAAATTAGCCAGTAGGTTTTGGAGTGATTTGTTATGCAGAACAGACTCAGTGTAGAACTCAAAGTTTAGGCAGGGAGGAGGCAGCTCTAGTCTAGCGCCTAGTCTAGTCTGGTGTCTTTAATTCTTTGCACTGGAGTCTTCACTTACTGGCCAAATTCATGGTATTTTCCCCAGTAAATTCCAGATGGAGCCAGGGTGACTAGCTGACTTAGTTACTACTGTCTGTATTGAATGCCCCCCAGCCAGCCTGAGCCTGAGGGTTAGGTGCCCTCCCATCCAATCTGCCACTCTTATTGAAGACCAACCTATTACCTGTTTAGGGGCCTGTGGGCATGGCTCGTGTTCCATGCTTTAGAATCTTCCCTGCTCCAAACAGCTCCTCATCTTTTCAGTCCTATTGCTTCATTATCTTCTTCATGAAGTTTGGTCATTCCCCTTGAAGCCCCCTTTCATTTGGTCTTTTTGCACATTGCCCCACTAGAGCACTTGCCAGCGTCCCCATCCATCTCTCCCACAAGGTTGACAGTTCCTCCGAGGCTGGGCCCAGGCCTTATTCATCTCAGCAGCTGGTGCCAGCCTCTGCTGCAGGCTCATAGCAGGGGCTAGATAAATCATTGCTAAAACATGAATAGATGTGTTTAGTTAAAAGAGAATAGGAGACATAACATCAGCTACTCTTGAGCTTGGAATGCTTTTGATGTCTGAGTTGAGAGGCTAGGTTTTGTTTCACTGCCTCTTAGAGGAGTTGATACTGGCTCATTGATTATGTCATTCTGTTACCTGTGGTAGGAACAGATTGTATCCTAAAAGTGTGTGGTCTGGAACTGGAAGCACATTTTCCCTCACAGAAACAATGATGCAAGTCAATGGTTTTTGAATTAAAAATAAAGCAAACCTCACAAATCATGAAAAACTTTCTATAAAAGAAACAAACTAGGAAATTCAGTTTTGAAGTTAACATTGGACTGGACTCTAAATTTTGGAGAGACAGGGGAAGAGAAGTGTGTTGGGGACCACAGAGTTTCCACACAGATAAAGGCACTCAGGTGTTGTTGCCCCAAAGATACCAGCTGAAGTATGTGGAATGGGGAACCAGAAATACACTTAATTAAAAAAACCTACTATTGGCTCGGTGCCTGTAGCTCAAGCGGCTAAGGCGCCAGCCACATACACCAGGGCTGGTGGGTTTGAATCTGGCCCGGGCCAATCTCAAATTCTTGGACTCAAGACTGAGCCAAGAGGATTGCTTGAGTCCAAGAATTTGAGATTGCTGTGAGCTATGATGTCACAGCACTCTATCCAGGGTGGCAGAATAATACTGTCTCAAAAACAAAAACAAAACAGCAACATAAAAACCCAATCTACTATTATTTTGTTTGAACAGATAATGTACCACAATGATAGTGCAGCTTTTATAATACTTTTATATTTTAGTAACAGTGCTTTTACTTTAAAAGTACTGTCTATGGGAAATGTTGAACAAACAAAACCACATAGTTTTCTTTACCCAGATTTCATGCACAGTAAGCTTTGCTTATCATTCCACACATTATTTTGAGTCTAGCTATTGTCTCCCCTCTCTAACTTCTTGACCTATTTTTAGGTCAAGAAGCTTTTTAAAAAAGAAAAAAAAAAAAAAAAGACTGTCCAGTGAGGACCTAGTCCCTGGCAGCCCTGAGGGGGGTTCACTGGGGCCTCAGCCCAGGATTAACACTCCTTCAGGGGGATTCCAGTCCACATTCTGTGAACCTTCCTTCCCTCCTGGTGAGGCCAAAGGCTGCCCGGTCAGCTGTCAGCTGGCCTGGCCGACAAGGGCTGAGATAGTGAAGGAGCTGTGACTGTCAGTCTCCTGATTCCTTCTCCCTTGTGCCTGTGGTTTGGTCCTGTATCCCGGACCCCAAGCAGCCCCAGGACTGCCACCCCTGTACCTCCATCCAGCCCCCAGCCCCAAGCAGGTCCTTGGGGAGCAACCAGTCTTGGCTCTTTGTCTTTGTCCTGACCAAAGTACAGAAAGCAGATGAGAACTGACAGTAACTCAATCTACCTAGGAGGCAGGGGGATGGGATGAACTTGGTCTTTGGAATAAGAGACTGTGGTTCAAATCCCAGTTCTGGAACCTGTTTGCTGTCTGACAGGGGCAAGTCACATACCCTTCCTGAGCTACTTTTTCTCCTCTATGAAATAGGAAAGAGGAGAACAATCTATCTTGGAGAGCCTGGTACAATGTGGCTTGCACCCCTCTTCATAAATGTGTGTTGTGGCCTTGTCCTCAGCTTGTCAGGAAGTCCCACCAGCTGGGAAGAGTTTCCCTCTGGATCCCCTTCTTCTCATGGGGTCAAGGCCTGTAGCCGCCTGGCAGATGGTGAGTTCCAGGAGAGGCTGCATAAGGAACTTACGGGCCAGAGTCAGGAAGAAAGACGCTGTCCATGATCTCATCTAGTGGAGAGTTGCCCAGTGGTCAGACATTCCTCAGGAAGGTCCATAACGGGGGATTAAGCATGCTGACACAGAAGTCAAAACTCTTGGGTCCAAATCCTATCTTTTCCAAAGACCAGCTGTATATTGGTTGACTCATTTGGTAAATGCTGAAGATAAAAATGATGACAATGGTGAATGATGACAGTGATGACACTTATCTCCTCAAGTGGATGGAAGATGACATGAATTGATGCATGTGAGAATGGGGCACCCGGGATCTACTCACCAGTGTTAGCTGCTAGTGCCAGGATTTTCATTTTGACTCCCTTTGTTGCTAGTGACAGAAAAATCAGGCCCTCAATTGTAAGAGGGACTTTACCTAACAAATGCAATCAGTGTAACCTGGTTTCTTGTACCCTCAATGAATCCCCAACAAGAAAAATAAATAAATAAATAAAAATAATAAAAAAAAAAAAAGAAAAATCAGGCCCTCTAACAAAAGGGTTTCCTTGTCCATTTCTTTCTTTGTTTTCTTAACCTTTAGATTTTTTCTACTAAAAGTTTATATAGGTTATAAACACTCAATGTAAACAATTTATAAGATGTAGAAAGGAAAAAAAAAAAAAAAAAGTGAAATCACATGTAATCCTACCACTCAGATATATCATGGGAAGAGGACAATGATACAACATTTTGATGTATTTTCTTCTAGAATATAGATATTTGCAATCATGTTACATTTTATAGTATATAAAAATGAGAGCCTATTAAAATGTGCAGCAGTCACCTATAATAAAACCTTGGAATTTGTTTATTGCCCATCAGAGTGATCATTGTGGCCCACTAATGTGTTATGGAGCACTGGTTCTCAAAAGGAGACCGCTGGAACAGTAGCATCACTTAACACTTGAAAGAAGCTCAAACTCCCTGACTGCATCCCAGATATGCTGAATCTAAAAGTATAGGGTAGGACCCAGTGGACCCTAAGGACCACTCTAATTGGAAAATCACTCTTAGAAATCAAAGTTCTGGAGTCACTTTCACAAGTTAAACAAGAGTTTAAGAAACTCTTGCCCTGTAAATTTTGGCAAGTCCTGAGACACATATCTAAAAATAGATGTTGCCAAGAAAGAGTGAATGCTGGAAAAACTTCCTACTTATTATACTGAGGCACCATGTTAAAGACAACATTATTTTAAACTTCTCTGGGCCACTTTTAAAAAGAACTTTGGGTCATGCATCTAATTCCCTTCTAAATTCTCACACTAGAGCCAGGATAAGAAATGAGTTAGTAAGGATTTTGCTACTTTTATGTTCTAGTCTCCAGATACCAAGGAACTATACTCCAGTTATTGGAGGGTTTGCAGAAGACAGGAGGGAACTCTTTGAGAAATTTTAGGAAAATGACAGAAGTCCTGGAAGAAGAGACCTAAATAAAAGTCATTTGGATGCCTAAAGAACAGCATGGCTTGCTCAGAATACACTGACTGAGTTTGGTTTCAGTCCCAGACAAGATTCTAGACTAGATTATTTAAAATAATAATAATAACAACAAAGTTTGAGAGACTTTTGGAATAGCAGCAACCCCTGGCATATAGCTTGAGATTTTAAAAACAAAGTATGTCAGCCTGACCTTTTACTTTCCTTCATATTGTTTCTAGACTCATTTATTAAGAAAACATGATAGGCACAAGGCCCAGGGCATAATAGAGACTCAATATTTGTTGACTGAATGAATGGGAACTTTTCCAAGGCTTTTCATAAGATCTTTCATAACCTGGTTGATAAAGCCATATCGTGATGCAGGCTGAATGCAAGGGCAATAAGCCGGGTTAGAATTGCTCAGAAAATGCCATTCATACCAGCCGGGAGGCAGAATCCTGATGCTGGACCATCAGCACCCCCAGTTCCCACCCCCAGAAGGCTCTCTGTGACATAGATGCAATATATGGAACAGGCTCTTTAAACTGAACATAAAATCCTGCTGGGCAGGGCAGTATTCATGCTGAGGGATGGAATCCAGCTCAGCAGACCTTACTTAGCAATTTTTTAGCACCTCCTTATATATATTCATTATATGCAATTTGAGAAATAGGGAAAGGCTACAGAAAAAAATAAAAAGAATTCACGATCTCCCATCACCCAAATGTAACCAATGCTGACATTTTACTGCATTTCTTTGTAGCTTTTGTTTAATGTGTACCTATTTTTATCTAGATGGGTTAATTTCATATTTTATTCACTTTAATTAAACTCTTTTAAAGTATAATTTGTAATCATTGTGTAATAGTCTGTCATTTCCTTTTTTTTATTTTTGTAGAGACAGAGTCTCACTTTACTGCTCTTGGTAGAGTGCCGGGGCCTCACATGGCTCACAGCAACTTCCAGCTCTTGGGCTTATGCGATTCTCTTGCCTCAGCCTCCTGAGCAGCTGGAACTACAGGCACCCACCACAACGCTCGGCTATTTTTTTGTTGCAGTTTGGCTGGGGTCATGTTTGAACCCACTGCCCTCGGTATATGGGGCCGGCGCCCTACCCACTGAGCCACAGGCACCGCCCATAGTCTGTCATTTCTAAGTGTTGGCTTACACCTGTTCATTTGTAGTGACTGAAACAAATAACCACAGCAAATATTAATATAGCATTTGACCAAGGCCCAGATACTATTCTAAGTGCTTTAAATGAATAGTGTTTTAATCCTCAAAACAATTCTGTAAGGTATTATTAATATTGTTGTTTTACAGATAAAGAAACTGAGGCATGGAAAGTTTAAGCAACTTGCCCCAAGTCATGCAGATAGTACATAGAGGGAGCAGAGATTTCTCTCTTTTGAAGCCAGTTTTGACAGTTTACATTTATTGAATGGTACTGGAATAATAGAAAAGCCATCTGGAAAAAAATTGGGTTGACTTCAAAATCACATTTTGCCTTACTATAAATTCCAAATGAACTGAAGATAAATATAAAAATTGCAAATATTCAAAAGCAGTAGTTTTTCAATGCTGTTTGAGTTTTAGAATTACCTGGGGAGTTGATTTGAGAATTGCCAAATGTTTGTGACTCTCCCCCCACCCAGCTATTTAAATCGGAATGTCTGCGGTTTAACTTTAGGCACTGGGCTCAGTGCCCGTAGCTCAGTGGTTAGGGCACTGTCCACAAGCAGCGGGTCTGGTGAGTTTGAACTCGGCCCGGACCTGCTAAACAACCATGACAATAACAACAACAACAATAAAATAGCTGGGTGTTGTGAGGGGTGCCTGTAGTCCCAGCTACTTGGGAGGCTGAGGCAAGAGAATTGCTTAAGCCCAAGACTTTGAGGTTGCTATGAGCTGTGACACCTCGGTACTCTACCAAGGGTGACATAGTGAGACTCTGTCTCAAAAAAAAAAAAAAAAAAAAGGTTAAGGGACTGGCATTTTTTAAGAAGTTCTGCTGTTGATTAAAATGCAGCTAGGGGCTCGGCGCCTGTAGCTCAAGCAGCTAAAGTGCCAGCCACATATACCAGA
This sequence comes from Loris lydekkerianus, assembly GCA_963574355.1. NCBI lineage: Eukaryota > Metazoa > Chordata > Mammalia > Primates > Lorisidae > Loris > Loris lydekkerianus. The sequence goes on along the minus strand of CAUYPK010104516.1, from coordinate 3,269 downwards.
GCAAGTTTGAATCCAGCCCAGGCCTGCCAAACAACAATGACAACTACAACCAAAAAATAGCTGGGTGTTGTGGTGGGCATCTATAGTCCCAGCTACTTGGGAGGCTGAGGCAGGAGAATCAATCGAGCCCAGGAGTTGAAGGTTGCTGTGAGCTGTGATGCCACGGCACTCTACCCAGGACGACAGCTTGAGGCTTGGTCTCAAAAAAATAAATAAATAAAAATAAATAAATAAAATGCAGCCAGGGCTAAGAGGCAGTGATTAAAATGAAAATCAAACAAAAAAGAAGGATAGATTACAAAAAACATCTGAGACAGGAGGAGAAAGCCTTTCTATTATACTATGTCTGATGTGAAACTCAAAATTCTAAAGAAAAGCTGATAAATTGAGTACTAGGAAATTATTGTTTAATAGGTACAAAGTTTCAGTTTGGGAAGAAGAAAAGTTCTGGAGATGTGTGGTGGTGACACTGTGCAATAGTGTGAATGCACTTAATGCTATTGAACTGTACACTAAAAAATTGTTCAAATGGTAAATTTTCATAAACAATTTCATGTTATGAAATTTACTACAACAAAAACATTGCATCACCAAGAAACCCATAGGCACAAAAAATGAGGTAAATCATCATAAAATGAGGCTTGTACAAAAAGAGCTTGCATAAATCAATAAGGAGCAACCTAATGTATAGGCAGGTGGAAGATAAGAACCATCAGATCACAGAAAAGAAAATACAAATATTTCTTAAATATATTTTTAAAAGCTCATTCTCAATAATTGTGAGAGAAAACGAAACTACACTAAAATATCATTTTTATTTAATGAGAAGGATAAAAAAGGAGTCGGTTAACTCAATTTTTAGTAAGGGCCTGAAGGAAGAGACACTCTTACACTCTTATTCTTAGTTAATGGGATGACAAGTTGGGGCATTTTCTAAGTTGGGTCACTAGGGATATTAATAGAAATTTCAAATGCATATGCAATTTTTTAAAAGAAATAATCAGAGATACACACACACATTCGTGTGTAAAAATTTTAATCTCAACTTTCTTTCTTTTTTTCTTTCTTTCTTTTTTTTTTTTTTTACTATTACAAAGAGAAAGTTTATTTAAGCACAGAAAGAGGGTGGTGCCTGTGGCTCAGTGGGTAGGGTGCTGGCCCCATATACCAAGAGTGGTGGATTTGAACCCAGCCCCAGCCAAACTGCAATGAAAAAATAGCCGGGCATTGTGGCAGGTGCCTGTAGTCCCAGCTACGTGGGAGGCTGAGGCAAGAGAATCACTTAAGCCCAGGAGTTGGAGGTTGCTGTGAGCTGTGACAATACAGCACTCTACAGACAGTGATCAAGTGAGACTCTGTCTCTCAAAAAAAAAAAAAAAGAAAGAATACTTAGAGCACTTCCAAAGAGAGTTGGAAATGAGTCCCTCTCATGGATGAGAAGAGGTGAGAGAGACCCAGACTCTTTTTAAAAGACAAAACAAAAAGCCTAACCACAATAACATTGTCACACTTCAAAACATTTTTCAATAATTCTTTAGCATCAATAGATTCCAGTTTAACCAACAACTGCTGGGTTTGGGACTCATGTGTAGTAGTTTGGGTTGAACTCTTTGGCTCACTTCCTTGCTAAGGGACCTACAACAAATTGTTTATGACGCTTATTTTTTCCTCCATCCCTCCCTCCTTTTTTTCCTCCTTCCCTCCCTAACTTCTTTCCTTCTTGCCCCTCCCTTTCTTCCTCCTCCTCCTCCTCCTCCTCCTCCTTCTTCTTTCTTCTTCTTTTTTTTTTTTTTTCTGGAAATAGAGTCTCACTCTGTTGCCCTTGAGTGGAGTGCAATGGCATCATAGCTCACAGCAACCTCAAACTCTTGGGCTTTAGTTATTCTCTTGCCTTAGTCTCCCAAGTAGCTGAGACTATAGATGCCTTGGTTGTGGCCCAGGGCCCAGTATACTGTCTGGATTGGACCCACCCACTTTGCAGTTCAGAGGTCACCTTGGAACCAGAGTCTCACTGTACATGCAGACTTCCCATGAACCTCTCTGAAAGCCCATTGCAGGGGTGTGGGCCACAGTGTAGATGTAAGCTAATGTCATGATAATTTGCCTTAAGGCTATTGTAGGTCACCTTTTTTTTCTTCCTTCTCCCACCTTTCCCCACTCCCCACCATGTACTAGGTCATCAATTGTCCTCATATCAGAATTGAGTACACTGGATTCTTGCTTCTCCATTCTTGTGATGCTTTACTAAGAAGAATGTATTTCAACTCCATGTTGGTTAATACAAAAGATGTAAAGTCACCATCTTTTTTAGTGGCTGAATAGTATTCCATGGCATACATATACCACAGTTTGTTAATCCATTCCTGGATTGGTAGGCATTTAGATTGTTTAATCTCAACATTTTCAATAATTAAATACTGGAATCCCAGACATAGAACAAAGTTGAAGTGGTAAATTTATATGATTGAATCTTTTGAATTCATTTGTTTTCAAAAATAGAGTATTTATATATAGGAAAATTCAATATGCTTTAATGCTTTAGAAAATAATAGGAAGGGGCTGGTGTAGTGGCTCCTGCCTGTAATCCTAGCCTTCTGGGAGGCCAAGGTGGGTTGATTGCCTTAGCTCAGGGGTTTGAGACCAGTCTGAGCAATAGTGTGACCCTGTCTCTGCTAAAAATAGAAAAACCAAGACAAGAGGATGGCTGAGCCTAAGAACTTGAGGTTGCTGTGAACTATAATGCCATGGCACTCTAGTCAGGTTGCCAGAGTGAGACTCTGTCTCAAAAAAAAAAAAAAAAAGAATAAGAATAAGAATAAATAAATAAAAATAATAAGAAAATCTGCTGATTGAATTTCTATTTTTTTTTTTTAATTGTTGGGGAATCATTGAGCATATGAAGAACCAGCTTACACTGCTTTTATTTGTTAGGTAAATTCCTGACAATTGTGTCCTGTCTCCAAGAGGTGTGTCACACATCATGACCCCCCAACCTTTCCCTCCTTCCCTCTCTCCACTCCCCATTCCCCCACCCCCCACCATATACTAGTATCAATTGCCCTCATATCAGAATTGAGTACATTGGATTCTTGCTTCTCTATTCTTGTGATGCTTTACTAAGAGGAATGTGTTTCAACTCCATCCAGGTTAATACAAAAGATGGAAAGTCACCATCTTTTTTAGTGGCTGAACAGTATTTCATGGTACACATATACCATAGCTTATTAATTCATTCCTGGATTGGTGGGCATTTAGGTTGTTTCCACAAT